>JAHLJT010000631.1:33928858-34070563 GCA_031308135.1 Acheta domesticus | reverse complement strand
CTTTGGAATGTCAAATGGATATTTCGATTTTTGAGGGTTTTTGACATGAAGTGAGAATTTACGTTTTAATGCGTGTGCTCCGGTTCGACCCATAAGGCGGCTCTCTAGGATAGTGTTATGAGTGACGGCAAGTTAACTCTGAGGATATGAGTTCAGATTTCGGAGCGGAAAAATGTTTGCTAGTATATAGTACCAATTTTGTAGGTTTATGTAGTAATATAAAACAGCGAAGCAGTTAGAAATAATGCGAGAAGAATGTGATTTTGTAGTACAATTAGTTTTAATAATTTAATAGGCCAACTTATATACTCGTACGTTCAGTATGTAACATTTCGAAGATTCCTTTAAAGGAATAAATCGTTATTATCCATCACGTTGCAGGGATGCGTGAGAGCAAGAGTGCAGCGTCCGCGCGTGTGTGTTTGCAGGGGCGGGGTCAGGGTCCGGGGAGGACGACGGGCACGCCTCGTTGCCCGCGGCACCCGTCACCAACCTGTCGGTGCACTACC
Organism: Acheta domesticus; assembly: GCA_031308135.1. Taxonomy (NCBI): domain Eukaryota; kingdom Metazoa; phylum Arthropoda; class Insecta; order Orthoptera; family Gryllidae; genus Acheta; species Acheta domesticus. Next base: position 34,070,054 of record JAHLJT010000631.1, on the reverse strand, counting down.
AGCTGAGCACCTCCCCACTGTCGCCAGATTTGCGCCTCAACATCTCCTGGACGCCACCCACAGGTACGTCACCAAACGCCCGTCATTCTTGGTCAAAAACTAGTGGTGCAACTGAACACAGATTTTCTAACAGTTGATTTTCTAATCCTTTTAGTCTAGGCCTGCATTGCGGTATTGCCCCACCCTCTTCCCGACTGCTACTTATCGGCGCTAAAAAGAAATTCTGTCACATTTTCTCAATATTCGGTCCTTTTGGGCTCCTTTTCAGAAAAGTATTAAGAAACGTGATAACACGTCATTTAAAGCACTTGTATACACAAATGAACTAATGGTGTTACCAAATGGCACAGACTTTCCCGTATTAGTTTTCTATTTCTTTTGGCTCAGGCCAACTATTCGGAGTTGCCACATGCCAAATATCGCTGGCTCTTGCCAGCTGCCAAATATCGCTGTCCAAAGTACTTTTTTTTCCTTTCTTAGTTTTTCCCCTTTCCTAATAGTAGAACAAAAATATAATTTTAATAATATTAAAAAACAGTGCCCCCTTACTAAATGGCAATTTTCTTTTAAAAATTTGGAGCCTTTTTTCAGAAAATGGCGTTTCAGTGCTACGGCAAATTCGAAATTTGAAGCTCTTTTCCACAATTTTGTTTACTTTTCCGTATACATATGTATATACGGAGTAATATATATATATATATATAATATATATATATATATATATATATCTATAGAGAGAGAGAGAGAGAGAGAGAGAGATAGTATAGGGCCCATTCCATGTAAAACCGGACAGAAAAAAGCTGAAGTGTTCCAAATACTCTAATAGTTATATACAATATCTATTATGAAGAATAAGAGACACGTCTTGTTTTGTTTAGCCGAAAATACATTTTTTTTTGAAGTTGCAATATTGAAATATATTCATTTTTCTCTAATATCGAGATGTTTAATAATTTCTAACTCCAAAATTTGTAAAAACTTTAACTTTATCTCAAATTAATGCTAAAGAAGCAATCTTTCAACAAGTATTTATAATAATTGCATTTTTACTTTCCCGTATACGTACGTATACACGAGTGATATACGTAGAATAGGGAAAGTTATGCAATGCTGTGCGAAAAAATGCCAATTTTCGGCCGGAAAAAATTCATTGCCGGGCCGTGATAACGAAAAAGTGGATTAAAACTAGTTTTAAATAAGAAAAAAAATCCCCTGACACATGGTGTAGCCAGAAACCCTATTTTGTGGGTCCTTGATATCGAAAAACCAATTGAAAGGAAAACGTTCGTCCGTTCTTCCGTCCGTTCGTCTGTCCGTCCGTCCGTCCGTCCGTCCGTCCGTCCGTCCGTCCGTCCGTCCGTCCGTCCGTCCGTCCGTCCGTCCGTCCGTCCGTCCGTCCCGTTCTTCCGTCCGTCCGTCCGTTCTTCCGTTCCGTCCGTCCGTCCGTTCTTCCGTCCGTCCGTCCGTCCGTCCGTCCGTCCGTTCTTCCGTCCGTCCGTCCGTCCGTTCTTCCGTCCGCCCGTCCGTCCGTCCCGTTCTTCCGTCCGTCCGTCCGTTCTTCCGTCCGTCCGTCCGTCCGTTCTTCCGTCCGTCCGTCCGTCCGTTCTTCCGTCCGGTCCGTCCGTCCGGTTCTTCCGTCCGTCCGTCGTCCCGTTCTTCCGTCCGTCCGTCCGTCCGTTCTTCCGTCCGTCCGTCCGTCCGTTCTTCCGTCCGTCCGTCCGTTCTTCCGTCCGTCCGTCCGTTCTTCCGTCCGTCCGTCCGTTCTTCCGTCCGTCCGTCCGTTCTTCCGTCCGTCCGTCCGTTCTTCCGTCCGTCCGTCCGTTCTTCCGTCCGTCCGTCCGTTCTTCCGTCCGTCCGTCCGTTCTTCCGTCCGTCCGCCGTTCTTCCGTCGTCCGTCCGTTCTTCCGTCCGTCCGTCCGTTCTTCCGTCCGTCCGTCCGTTCTTCCGTCCGTCCGTCCGTTCTTCCGTCCGTCCGTCCGTCTTCCGTCCGTCCGTCCGTTCTTCCGTCCGTCCGTCCCGTTCTTCCGTCCGTCCGTCCGTTCTCCGTCCGTCCGTCCGTTCTTCCGTCCGTCCGTCCGTTCTTCCGTCCGGTCCGTCCGTTCTTCCGTCCGTCCGTCCGTTCTTCCGTCCGTCCGTCCGTTCTTCCGTCCGTCCGTCCGTTCTTCCGCTCCGTCCGTCCGTTCTTCCGCCCCGTCCGTCCGTTCTTCCGTCCCGTCCGTCCGTTCTTCCGTCCGTCCGTCCGTTCTCCGTCCGTCCGTCCTTTCTTCCGTCCGTCCGTCCGTTCTTCCGTCCGTCCGTCCGTTTCTTCCGTCCGTCCCGTCCGTTCTTCCGTCCGTCCGTCCGTTCTTCCGTCCGTCCGTCCGTTCTTCTTCCGTCCGTCCGTCTCGTTCTTCCGTCCGTCCGTCCGCCGTTCTTCCGTCCGTTCCGTCCGTTCTTCCGTCCGTCCGTCCGTCTTCCGTCCGTCCGTCCGTTCTTCCGTCGTCCGTCCGTTCTTCGTCCGTCCGTCCGTTCTTCCGTCCGTCCGTCCGTTCTTCCGTCCGTCCGTCCGTTCTTCCGTCCGTCCCGTCCGTTCTTCCGTCCGTCCGTCCGTTCTTCCGTCCGTCCGTCCGTTCTCCGTCCGTCCGTCCGTTCTTCCGTCCGTCCGTTCCGTTCTTCCGTCCGTCCGTCCGTTCTTCCGTCCGTCCGTCCGTTCTTCCGTCCGTCCGTCCGTTCTTCGTCCGTCCGTCCGTTCTTCCGTCCGTCCGTCCGTTCTTCCGTCCCGTCCGTCCGTTCTTCACGTCCGTCCGTCGTTCTTCCGTCCGTCCGTCCGTTCTTCCGTCGTCCGTCCGTTCTTCCGTCCGTCCGTCCGTTCTTCCGTCCGTCCGTCCGTTCTTCCGTCCGTCCGTCCGTTCTTCCGTCCGTCCGTCCGTTCTTCCGTCCGTCCGTCCGTTCTTCCGTCCGTCCGTCCGTTCTTCCGTCCGTCCGTCCGTTCTTCCGTCCGTCCGTCCGTTCTTCCGTCCGTCCGTCCGTTCTTCCGTCCGTCCGTCCGTTCTTCCGTCCGTCCGTCCGTTCTTCCGTCCGTCCGTCCGTTCTTCCGTCCGTCCGTCCGTTCTTCCGTCCGTCCGTCCGTTCTTCCGTCCGTCCGTCCGTTCTTCCGTCCGTCCGTCCGTTCTTCCGTCCGTCCGTCCGTTCTTCCGTCCGTCCGTCCGTTCTTCCGTCCGTCCGTTCTTCCGTCCGTCCGTTCTTCCGTCCGTCCGTTCTTCCGTCCGTCCGTTCTTCCGTCCGTCCGTTCTTCCGTCCGTCCGTTCTTCCGTCCGTCCGTTCTTCCGTCCGTCCGTTCTTCCGTCCGTCCGTTCTTCCGTCCGTCCGTTCTTCCGTCCGTCCGTTCTTCCGTCCGTCCGTTCTTCCGTCCGTCCGTCCGCTTTGAGATTTTGAGAAAGATTCTTCAAAATGTGGGCGTACTTTACATGGAGCCCCCGGGACATTTGCAAAATTTTCTCAAAAACTGTTCCAAATTTTGTCTTTAAATTTATTGTGTGAATAGAGTAAAATACACTTATTAACATGGCATAGGTCCGATTTTCACGAATAACTCTGAATTTTCGAAAATTTTGAAAGTTTGAATATTTTTCGGCGTCTTTCTCCAACTACAAAATTGAAGATACAGATTTTTCCTTCAAATAAAATGTGTTCACCAAAGTGAGTTCTTTGATTAAGGTCATGTACCTTATTTTGAAAATTTTACTAGTTTTCGCGCAACTTTGCGACCAATATGTTCAGTTTTAAAAAATTACAAAACCAGGTTTTCTCAAAAACGGCTCCAAATGTTTTCTTTAAATTTTTGGTAAGGATAGTACTAGATGCACCCTATTAGATGACAAAACCCCATATTGCTGTATCCTTTTGTTTTACAAAAATTGCAAAAATGTAATTTTTTTGACTTGTCTCTCACGTCGTTAATATTTACACTAGTGGCGAATTGATCACATTATTATATTTATGAATACATGTGCTTTAAATAATGTCAAGTAAAGTTTATCAAAACACAACCGTTTTCTGTGCAAATTATCTCAAATTTCACATTTTCAGAAACGCCCAAACGCCATTTTCTCATAAATGGCTAAAAAAAGTCTTCAAACTTTTCGATCGGATAGTGCTAATTTTACTTTTTAATATGACGTAAAATTTATTTTGAGTTTTTTGTTTTTTCAAAAATTGCAAAAATGTATTTTTTTGACTTCTCTCAATTCGTTAATATTTACATTAGGGGCGAATTGTTTATATTATTATATTTATGAGTACATGTGCTTTAAATAATGTCAAGTAAAGTTTATCGAAACACAACCGTTTTCTGTGAAAACTAGCTCGAATTTCCGCATTTTCAGAAACGCTCAATCGCCATTTTCTCATAAATGGCGAAAAAAAAATTCTTCAAACATTTTTGATCGGATAGTGCTAATGGCACTCTTTAATACGACGTAAAGTTTAAAGTTTGTTTTTTTCAAAAATTACATAAATGTAATTTTTAAAAGGATCTCTCACATCTTTAATATTCACATTACCAGCAATTTGTAAACATTATTATATTTGTGAGTGTACATGCTTCAAATGACTTCAAATGAAGAATTTTGAAAACTCAAAAATTTTCTGTGAATATAAGCTTCAAATTTCGCATTTTTTGTAGCGCTAAAACGCAATTTTCTTGAAATCGGCACATAATTTTTAAAAGAAAATTGCCATTTAGGGCTAGGTTTTTGTGTTCTTTAATATTATAAAATTAATATTTTTGTTCTGCCAATAGGAAACTGAAAAATTAAAAAAATGACAAAAAATGTACTTTAGGCGGTGATAGATGGTAGCTGGCAAGAAAGAGTATGTGGCAATTCCGAATAGCTAGCGAAGACCCAAGGAAATAGGAAACTAATACGGGAAAGTCTGTGCCATTCTGTAGTACCACTAGAATATATTGTTTTTTTTTAATTGTTTATAATTTTTGAAACAAGTTTCTTAAGATGATCCCCATAATTTTTTGTTTTAAACTCGATGGCAATAAATTCTTTAGACTTTCATCTCCATCTCTGCAAATTTTCAAAATGACTTCTGTTTTAGAACTCACGTAAAAAATAATATACAAAGAACCGCAGAGTATTTTCTCGATCACCGCGGCGCGCCGCTTCCATACCGTTTTGTCAATGCTCCCTGTGTCTTCCTCCACTGGACTTGCGGCCTTGCGCAACACTGCCCACGCCCTTTTATCGATGTCAGCAGGTCCTTTTCCACCCAAAGCAATGGCAGGAAGTCGACCAAACAATACTAACACTGAGATCAGTTTACATCCAAGAGTGTATGACACGGTGCAAGTAATATCCTCGTTTGTGACGCATGAGTGAGCTCCCGTGCGGTTTTTTCTTGTGTAGGAGAGTGACAAAAATAATTAAAGATGGCAGGTACAAAGAAGAAAATCTTTGATTCATGTTTCAATCCTTTCAATCTAGAAAATTATGATAGAACAGAATGTAAAAATTTAAGACATGTAACACGAAGTATCCTTCAAACGTTGGGCACACAATACCCTACAAATTACGCTGAACTTGAAAATTTGTAACTGATGCAGATGAAAAATTTGTAAGAGATACTTCAAAATGGTTTATAAATGAAAGTTAAACTTCTAAAGGTACCATTGAAACATTTTCCAACAAAGCTGATACATATCAACATAGTAGAAATTCAGAAGAAGACAATAATTCATAATTGAACATTGAAATGAGAGATAATGGTGATATATCTCCTTGTGAAGCAGAAGCTTCGCCAGCCAAGAGTGTAAAATTATCACATATGAAAGAAAGTTCAACAATGTTGATGTTAGGTGAAACCTCTATTGGGAAAAAGAAAATGAGTGCAAAAAGCATATCTTCGTCGAAAAGTGGAAAAAATAAGACGAACTTTAGAGAAAGGAATATTTAATGTAGAAACGGTAGAAGAAAAACATGAAAATGTAGAATACCTCATAGAAGAATTGAAAAAACATACGAAATTACTGATGAAGATAAGAATATAAAAATTAAAATTTTAACGATTGTCGAGGATTGGCCTTTTCCTAAACTTAAAAAACATTTCGATGCATCAACTCACATGATAACTGTTGGGAAACAACTAGCAACGAAGGGAATATTGTCAATTCCGCATGTGAAATCCAGAAGAGCTATCGACGATTCTGTACACCAATGTGTTATGGATTTTTATTGTTCAGATGACGTTAGCTGTATCATGAGTGGAAAGAATAATTTTATTTCAGTGAGAGAGAATGGGGCAAAGATTTACAAACAAAAGAGGCTGATACTGAGCGACATGAAAGAAACCTACCAACATTTTAAAGAAAAGTCTCCGCATCATAAGATCGGCTTTGACGCTGAATTAAGTCCAAAACACTACATTTGACCAGGAGCTAACGGTACACATGCAGTATGTGTTTGTGTATAACAAGAAAACGTACGAGTAAAGTTAATGTTTGACGGAGGAGGCCTCGCAAAGTTGACAGATGATGTTAATGCCTTGAAGGATTGTCGGGACTACCCAACAAAGATTATTTTTGACCCTCCAAGAGCTGACTGTTACTTTAAAAAGTGTAAGAAATGTCCTGGAACAGAACTACTTAAAATGTTGCAGGACAGGTTTGAAGAGAGAATGATTGACAGCGTGACGTATCACATTGGATTCACGTTGAACGATTCAAGTACATCAAGATCCGATAACGACTCTCAAGAAGCTCTATGAGTGAGCACAAAAAAACATACAAAACATAGTGTTTTACTTCTTCACCAATGAAGATCGTGCAGAAGAAAGAATTCACTTGAAAAGTCGCAGAAATGCAGCAAAATGGCTACGTGGTACACGGTCGTTACATTCCTTTGCTCCTGTTTGTGAAGATAAAGAAATAATTAAAACATGTTCCTTGAAAGAAAGTGCAGATCTTGTCCAAATACGAATATAAAGAGAAACTTAAAAAGACGTAAATCTGATACAACTTGATATTTTATACGTTTTGGAATATTAGCAAGAGCTTTAAAACTCATTGCTCAGTGAACATTTCCACTTATCTTCCTGTTGTGAAGCTTGTCTCCCCAGCGTTTCATTCGATAGCGGCACATACAACGACGGGCGCATGAGGTTCTCGCGGCGCTGTGAACGAGGTAAGATTTTAAAAAATTCTCAAAAAGTCATTTTAACAGAAGCCATTTTGAAACATCGCAGTCCTTTAGTAGAAAATGTGAACTTCCTTCTCATTTTTTTCAGATTTTTAATTCGTGGTAAAATTAATAATTTTATAAATAAAAATATATAAACAAAAAATTAACACTAAAAATAAAATTTTATAAACAATGAGATAAATTTCATGAAAGATACAGATATAAGCTTTGATTTAAGAGGAACTCAAAACCGAAATTTTAAAACGATTTTGAGAAATAAAATATTATATATCTCAAAATAACTTCATACGCAATCAGTGCGTATGAACTTACGAAAAATTTAAAAAAATAAGATGACGAAAATATAAATATTTGAGCAAAACTAAAAAACATGTGTTGTATTGTTTGTTTTCATGAACTTGAAAAAAAAGTCAGAAAGATATGAGATATTGAGGTCAATTTTCCTTCAAATTCGTCCGATTTTGCGTGGAATGACCCATAGGGGAAGTTATGCAATGCTGCGTGAAAAAAAGTCGGATTTTCGGCAGAAAAAAAATTATTGCCTGGCCCTGTTAACGAAATTAGTGGTGCTACGGAATGGCACAGACTCCCGTATCAGTTTTCTATTTCCTTGGGTCTGAGCTATCTATTCGGAATTGCCACAAAGTGGTGCCAGCTGCCATCTATCGCCGCCCAAACTACATTTTTTTTTTCACATTTTCTTAATTTTTCGATTTTCTAATGATAGAACGGAAATATAAATTTTAGAAAATTAAAGAACAGTAAAACCTCGTCCTAAATGGCAATGTTCTTTGAAAAATTTGGAGATGCTTTTAAGAAAATGGCGTTCAAGCGCTACTAAAAACGCGAAATTTGAAGCTCTTTTGATGCCTTTTCAAGCTAAAAAAATTGTTTTTGAGAAACTTCATTGGAATTCACTACTCACAAATGTAATAATGCATACAAATTGAAGCACTACTCACAAATGTAAAAATGCATACAAATCGCTGGAATTAATAATGTAATAATGCATACAAAACGAGGAAAATTTAGGGAAATTTCATCACCTAAAATTTTTCTGAAACTATTAATTTTAACTTATCATGAAAATTTCAAGCAAAAATATTTTCGGATAATCATTAAAACGAATAAAATAGTATCGCATCATGAGCTGGATGTAGCCTGCGGCATTTTACAAAATCTGAAATGTCACAATCGACCAAAACATTTTTAATTTTCCCACCCAAAATTTGTCCCTGTATTCGCCACTGAAAAGTTATTATTACGGTGCACGGTGGTCTGAACGGAGTCGAAACGCGCGCACAGAATGTTGTGTTAAATAACTATGTACTTAGTGATTTTAAAGTGTTTTTTTGAGTATGAATCTAAAGAATCATGTTCGAGTGAAATAATAATATTCTACTTAATTTATATTGTTTATTTATTTATGTCGAAAACAAGACTGGTCTATATCTGACATTATTGAAGATGATTAAAAGTTTTATTTATTTGTCTATAAGTAAAGAAAATATTATTATAAGCATTTACACAATGACTCAACGGAAAACTGGTTAAAAACTGAGTCCAGATTGTGTATACGCAGATTTTAACAATAATTTTCAAAAGTAAGAAACAGTAAAAACTCTTTGTTTATGTAGAAAAAGGAATAAATAGTATATAATAGTAGTGAATTACACTGTAACAAGTATACTATTTATTTGTCATTTTTATTGTCGAAAAGAAATTAATCATTTTATATTATTTGTTTTTGTTTTATTTATTTATTTGCTTTATTTATTTGGTAAAAAAACAGTAAAAACTGTATATGACGTATGGGGAAAGAGATTATCTGCGCACATTTTTCTTGAGGCCCAGAATTAAAAAAAGAGCAACATTTGAAAAACTAGGAACAAGATGTAGAAAGTAATTATTACTTTAGAAAAATAAAAATTTGAAAAATGTTTGTTCCCGAGTTACTAAAAATCAATTTCAACGGTAAATGAACTGCTGATTTGATTTTTCTGCATTGCTAACAAAATAGTAACGAACATCAATCCTACTCCTACCACTACAAGTAAAAGGAGTGCTCAACAAAACGTACATACAGTGAAGCTACATTTACGTCCAGAAGCAAAACAAGAGGTCATCTCAGCATTTGCTCAATGGATCAGGGAAACTGGACAAAAACCTGATCGAGATGGGGGTCATTGACACGGAAGCTGAAGTACAGTACTTGTTACAAGCGTATTAAATATTTTTTAAAAAAATGTATACAATACAAACGTAAACAAATTCATTATATAACATTGTTTTGTGAAAATAAACATTTTTCTTTTTGACGATCAGTATAATCTCTAATTGTGTAGAAACAGTTTTGCAGCAGAAAAGATTTTACTTTTAACTTAAATTTGTGTAACGACTTTAATTGTTTAATGTCATCTGACAATGCGTTGTAAAGTAACGTACATGCATTGTATGTTGATTTCTTGTACTGAGCTGTTGATACTGACACTTGATGCACGTGATTTCTACGGTGTGTGTTGTTATTATTAATATCAATATTGCATGAAAATATGTTCCTTCCGTTAAGTAGGTCATTTTTGACAAATATTACAGATACGTAAATAAATAGGCAATGCAATGGTAAGATTCCAAGCTCAATGAAAAGAGGCTTGCAGGGATGACATGGAAGGCATTTTTTCATTATTCGAACAATTTTCTTTCGCAATCTGAAGGTCTGAATACTACAGGATGAGCTTCCCCAGAATATTATGCCATATCTTAGGCGGGAATGTACATTATAATAATAAACGCAACGAGCTGCATGAAGGCTTGCAATTTGAAAGAATTCTTAATGCGTAACAAAATGAACTTAATTTAGTGTTTAATATTGTTATATGTACATTCCACTTGAGGTTTGATTGAACTGAGAGACCTAGACATTTTGTTACCTCAACATCAGCTAATTGCATATTGTTCATTTTCAATGGAACATGAAATTTCCGATTTGAAATGCAAAAATGCATTGAAACAGTTTTTCTTTCGTTAACAATTAATTTGGTATTATTAAACCAATTTGAAACTTCTGAAATCGTACTATATATTGCTTCTTTTTTGCAAAGAACATTCGTGTCATCGGCAAACAGAACCGTTCTTCCATTTTTAATAGACGAGGGCATATCGTTTACATATAACAGAAAGAGGAAACGACCTACGACTGAACCTTGCGGGACCCGATGCTCAATTTGCAAAGAACTGGAACTATAAGTATGTAATGTCCTTTCGTGCCATTATGGTATTTCTACCCTTCAGTCCGATGTTAAAGGTACGAAGTTATCCAATCTAGGACAAAACCACGAATTCCATACGATGGTAATTTTGAGAGCAAGATGTTATGGTCAATTTCAAAAGCTCTCGAAAGATCTAAGAAAATTCCAATGGGTACTTCATTTTGGTTTATTGATGAAGAAACATCTTTGAGAAAAGAAAAAATGGCAGTTTCCTAGATATTGATTTTCTAAGACCGTGTTGTGAGTCAAAAAACGCTTTTTATCCTGAGAAAAGTTTCCATTCGTGAGTAGGAAAGCGTCTCTAAGATTTTTGAGAAAACTGACAAAAGCGAAGATTTCACTATTATTTTACTTAACTCGTCAGAGTTGGGTTAGCATCGGTGCTTGAGTTAGCTTCTTGAGTTAGCATCGGTGCTTTGGACCAAAAGCCAAAAATAAGTTATACACTTATATCATGATATGGAAATGCCAGAGACTTGGCCTCTTGAGTTAGCTTCCCGTGAGACTGTTCTCTTCATTTCATTTGAGTCTTATTTTTAGCACACGCGCTTTACGCTTCTGCCAGAGGTCGTTTCCTCTCCGGGTCATTTCACCATGCGCGCCACCTCTGCGGTGACATCCAGCGCCAACGCTTCGACTGCTGACTGCACTTCCACAGAGAGAGGCAATTCCGGCGACGAAAAAAGTTTTTTAATTGTTCACTTAATAACAAATAATTATTTCACGGAGATGTTTCTATGTTGTTCTACAATTGCTCATCAACGGTCACGTATTTAATTTAAATGGCACTTGTTTCAGAGCTCGTCATGAAAAGTTTAAACTTTCGCCATTTTCAAAAAGGTAGGTCGACGTTCGGTAGGTCGAGACTTGTTAAAGAAAAAATATTACCAAATGTCCACTTAATAACATTTATTAATTTCATGGAAGTTTGTTTTGTTGTCTTTGTGTAATTGCTCGTCAAAGATCACTTACTTTTGGATAAGGCGATTTCTTTCAAATTTCGTCATAAAATTTAAACTGTCGCCATTTTAAAAGAAGCAGGCTGAGGCGGTTGTTGTTAACGAAAAAACACCAACAACTGTCCCATTAATTATAGGTATTAATTTTACAGAAGTGATTTTAGTTGTTTTCGTGTAATTTTCCGTCAAAGATCACTTAGTTTTGAGAATGGCGCATTATTTCAAACATGTAAAATTTTAATGTCGCCATTTTAAAAGAGGCTAGCCAAAGCGGCTGTTAACGTAAAAACATTAACAAATGTCCAATTAAATATAGTAATTATTTTGACAGAAGTATTTTTAGTTGTTTTCGTGTAATTGTCCGTCGAATATCACTTAGTTTTGAGACTGGCGCTTCATTTCAAACTTCAAGTAAATTTTATTTGTCACCATTTTAAAAGAGGCCAGTCGAGGTGGCTGTTGTTAACGCAAAAACATTATCAAATGTCCACTTAATAACATTTATTAATGTCACGGAAGTGTTTTTAGGTGTTTTCATGTAATTGTTCATCAAAAAATGTCTTAATGAAAATGACGATTTCTTTCAAACCTTGCCGTGTAAACTTTACACGGTCGTCATTTTAAAATGGGCCAGACTAGACGGCTGTTGTTAACGAAAAAATATTAACAAATGTCCATTTAAAAATAGTTATTAATTTCATGGAAGTGTTTTTAATTTATTTTGGGTAATTTCCCGTCAAAGATCACTTAATTAATGAAAATCACGCTTTTTTCAACCTCATGTAAACTTTAAATAAACGCCATTTTGAAAGATGTTGGCCAAGGCGGTTGTTGTCAACGAAAAACTATTTACAAATGTTTACTACATAACATACATTAATTTCAACGAGATGTTTTAGAGGTTGCCTGTCAAATTTCACTTACTTAAACTAAATTCTATTCGATCTGATATATTTCTAAACATTTTTACAGAGCAAGGAAAGGTTACACAGACTGTCGATGATAAGCTGTTACAATCCTTTATCGTCTGATTCATAAGTGTTTTGTGACGTCTGTCTTCAGCTTCTTTCGTTCGATTTTGTAAGGATGATATACTCTGCCATAGTGGAATGGTTTCTCGATTCTGCTCTGAATTTCACCCCAAGCCGGTCCTTCTACGTAAGTATTAAATGGAGGCAAAGCCTGGCCTTTTTTACGCGTTTCTAAAGATTCCCAAACCAAACCGTCGAACGTGCTATGTTTACCGAATGAGAATTTTTCTGCCCGCCTTTGAATTTTATCCATTCTTTAAGGGTCTCAGCAAGCTACTTCGTATTCTAAAATAGCGAATAAGAGAGTGTACGCTGAAGTTTTTGCACTTGGACTATTTTTTTTAAGTATACGGATAACAAAGTGTAAATTTACAGCAAGCAACCTGAGGTATTATGTCAGAGCTTAATTGATAAGATAAAATGGGATAATTGCGAGTCTTACAGAACGTAATGGCTTGGCTTTTGGAGCAATTAATTTACTAATAATTTTCATTTTATTGGAGATTCTTCAATATTCTATTTTGTTTAAATCTGCTATCGAGTCGAGCGGGATCGACCGGAAATAACCATTTTGGAAATAATCCTAGGTATGGATTAGGCGCTAGAGGTGTTCACAGATGGACGTTTTGAAAAAAACACTTTTTCGGTATCAGCGGGCCCGAAAACTTGTATTTCCGTTGGAATCTTGAAATCGATTTTCCGCCACCTTACATAACTTTCTCTATACTACGTATATTACTCGGTATATGCGTGTATATATATGAATGTAAAAATACATTCAATGAGGCATTTATGTCGTGTAATTCAGCTCATTTACGCGTAGAACTATCCACATGACAAGATTTTACAGAAAAAATTTGGAGCCGTTTCCGAGAAAATTAGGTTTGTGCGTTTCTGAAAATGGGGAATTTCGAACTCATTTGAAGCACTTGTACTCATAAATGCAACAATGTATAAAAATCGTCGGTGATGTAAATATTAGCGGTGTGGGTGAGATTGCAAGAAAATTACATTTGTGTAATTTTTGAAAAACCAACAAGAGAATACAGCAATATGGAACTTATGTCATCTAAATAATGCATTTTGCACATCTACCAAATTTTTCCCGAACCAATTAGGAGCGTTTTTTGAGAAATTATTGTTTAAATAATAAATTAATGTTTAAATAATAAATTATTGTTTAAATAAATAAATGGCCTTAAAAACTAAAACTCTGCACCAGAGATGTGCAGAATCTGCAATTGAATGTGAATGAGGAGAGAGAGCGGTAAAGACGGAGAGACAGGGACAGGAAGAGGGAGGGAGAGACAGTGACAAGGTGATGGGAGGGGAAAGTGGGATGAACGGCAGAATAACGTCTGCCGGGTTTTCCTAGTTTACTCTATGTGTATGCGAAATGAGTAGTGTGGGTGTTAACACTTTCCTTCACTCCCAACGCCCTAGATCCAGATTGGAGAGTCGCCACTGTTAAATATACCATCTCATTAATTTCATGAAAATATTTGATCACCACTACATTAATTAACCACGTGCAAATACAACTCCATAACTACCAATCAGAATTCAGAAAAATGATAAAATCCATTAATTAAATCACTATAACACAGATGCGGCTAGGTAGTTCTAGATAGACATGAACATGAAGAAAAATATGTACGTCACAGATTACGAAGATCAACCATGTATAAATAGTGAATGAATTTAGCGAAATCGGTGAAGTAACCATTGGTTGGATACAAGCTGACTAATGGTACAACAAAAAATATTTAACATTCATAAATTAAATGATTTACATGTAAAGTATTTGGTCTCAGCATATTACATATATAAAAACATAAACGTCAGTTGTATACACCTGTTTTAAAAAGAACGCCAGCAAAACTTATGTCAAGGTAACTCATTTTTGTTTTCAACAATTGCAATATTTATACCTGGTGTATTACCTCTCATCTTTGTCATTACTAGACATCGGATGTTTAGGCACTAAAAAATCGCCATTTACGCGCCTAAAAAGGCACTGAAAACGTCAAGAATAAGGAGAAAAAAGGCACTGTCATAAATTACATTCACAATAAAATTAAAAATTATTTGTAAAACTCCATACTTATTTACAACTCTTCTACATTTTATTCTTGATATTTTCCATTGCAATATATTACCAGTAACTTTTCAAGGATCGCAACTTCAAATCTGCAACGATTGGGAGACAAAATCAGTTTGAATACAGAGAAGGATTTCTGAACATCTACTGATGTGTCTGGCATATATTTTAGAAGTCCAAAATTAGCAACACTGAAAGCTTCTGGGAATTTATATTTATTTCCACTCAAAAGGTGCCTTCGGTGTATTGACAATCGACCATTTTCTCAGAACATGGCTTCCCCAGTATTTATGAAATAAGGAAATGGAGAAAAATATGTTGGTATACTTTCAGGAATTCTCTCTTATTTCAAAATACAGATTCGTGATTTGAAGGTTTCGTAATGAATGGTCAGGTTGGACCATGGCCAATTTTCTGGTATCTTAGCATTGTATCTAAAAAAATAATACATAAAAGGCAAAAAACGTGCAATAATTCTAAAGAAAGGCATTTATGCTAAAATCATATGTCATATGTCAACAATTGTCATGATTCGTGCACATATATTATCAGCCTTTGAATAAGTTCGCTAGAAAAAAATAGACATTTCCCTAAACATCCGATGTCTAGTCATTACTTGACGTGGAACGTACAAAGTTTTCATGGCTTTGTCAGCTTCTTCAAATATTTCATCCGGAATTTGTTCAATATCTTCCACTTCAAACATTTATGTATCCTTTAAGTCACCGTAGTGATCATAAGTACACAATGCAAGGCCCTCTAAAATAGTTCTTTTCCAGAATCAATATGACGTCAAATGTATTCCTCGAATGCATACATTTGAAACAATGCTTGAATTTCTCAAAATGTAAATTATTCTTAAACAAAAAAATTTGAACGTAACACGTGTATTAAGAGGTGCACTCGTAAAAAAATAAAACTGGCTCCAATTGTCACTCATTTTCTTGAACAAAGCACTCGTGCAACTATACCCGTTTTTATCCACTTGTTTAGTTAATTACTATTGTTTAAAATACATCAATTTTAAAGAATGTAAAATTATGACTATCATTTGGGTTCAAGATACAATATTTGTATTTTGAGGAGATATAAATTCAAAATAACGAATGGGATATTTAAATTAGTTTTCAACTGATTCTGATTTCTTTCACTCTGATTTTCAGAAAATTGATTCTTGTGAAATCACGAACTTGTCATTGCTGAGATGTGAAAAAATAGTATGAAATCGTAAAATTCTAGACTAAATTACTTTCCCTCCAATGAAACCGTTCACCAATCAATTATTTACTACTCACATGGGATTTGTTAATCTCGGAGAAATGGTCAAATTCCCTTTTACTGGAATTGTTAATTTTCGTTTAAAATTTTGAAAGTTGTATTACTTTTTCCCTTCATTCAAATTCTATATTATCATATCAGCTCTTTGAATGTTTGTTTATTAAAATATATCTAATTTATACAAATAAATAAGGTGATGTGGTAAAATACAAATAAAGATGTGACAATAGAGCAACATATTGATACACAAAATTTCTGATAAGATTATGAAATGTGGAAGGGTGATATTCTTTTATTTAGTGCGTGTATTCGTGTGATCGGCAAGGAAGATCAATGTGATTGATCTTGGCTGTGCGGGTGACGCCGCGTCGCCGGCTGTGTTGCCAACGTTTCGACCACCTTATCGTGGGTTTCCTCAGAGCTGGTGTGTGACCATCCCTGACCAGCAGACCAGCCCTGAGGACTTTGTAGACCAGCCGTGAGAAAGAACACGATAAGATGGTCGAAACGTCGACAACACAGCCTTCGACCGGCGTCACCCGGACAGCCAAGATCATTCACACGACTCTGGCCGCGAAAGCCTACGACCAGGGCCGTTATAACATGTTCTTGGGCCCTAGGCTGCAAAAAGTGATGGGCCCTTGGGCTCTAGGATAATTAATGTACATCGCAACATAATTATGTCTTTGAATATTTTTCAATAAACATTATTATTAAATAATAATTATTATTATAATATAGTATATACATTATATAATAATTAAAATTTGAAATTTTAAGTACAATAATTAAAAACAATAATATATTGTTTTTAAAAACAATATGACAAACAATGCTTTGTTGAAACGACATGGACAACACTTAGAGGCAATAAAGCCATAAAATTATATTTTTCTCTGCGCTTTTGACCAGTCCTACGCACACTTCAGATTTTCTTCCAAATGAAATGCCCTTGATTCAGAAACGTAGTAAAAGTAAGTTTCTTAAAAGTACTTTTTTAAAGTGTACCAGTCTATGTTAGAATACAAATATAAATATATTAATATACTTTATATGTATTTATTTTAAACAGAGAAAATTTGTGTAAAGTTTAGAACATTTGCTTGTAAATCTTTTTACGATTAAAATCCTATAAAAATTGAGAAAAAAATTCTACAAATTTGTGGGGCCCCAAAAGTTCTGGGCCCTAGGCTGCAGCCTAGAGGATGCAATGGCTCTGCCTGCGACCGCAAGGAAGCGCAATGGGCGCGCGCGTGTTTGCAGAGGAGGAGCTGCCCGAGGGGACGCGCTTGCCGCGCGGCTTCATCGTGAACGTGCTGCTGCTCAACAACACCAGCGCCGACTGCAACGCGCACGCCCGCTCCTCCACCTTCCACCTCGTGCACCTCGACAGCCCGGTGAGCCCCGCGCACAGCTCCGCTCCCGCCCCCACCACCCGCACGCACGCACTCTTGCGTCGTGATGAATCGACACAACAGGATCTCATAAAATGTGTACATTCATTTGTATATTATGTACACGGATAGCTTGTTTGTTTGTCTTTTTTGTCATATCTCGACCAAGTTGAGAATGATGTTTACAGGGGCGCGCCACCGTCTGTGTTTGCAGCCGAAACGACACACAGGGAGTTATAAGGATACTGAATTCAAAATTAAAATGGGACCGTGCCAAACTATTGCGAAAAAGCGCGATTTATGTTGTTGCAAATCTAGTATCTTCCCAATTAATATTTTAACTGTAGTTGGACATGTCTGCACTTCATATTGGAAGAAATAAAAGTATACTTTTCTCTGCAAAACGATTGAAAATTTTGAAACTAATTCTTTTGATGAGCAGTAACATTCTTATAAATCGTTTATTTTAACTTAAGTAGTTTCTCAGAATATACATCAAATAAAATTCTTTGTATGCAAGAAGTAACTACCACCATAATGAAGAATATATACTAATGACAGTAAAGTTAACGTTTTGGTACTTCATTGCATTCCTAACAAACCGCCTAAAACCTATGAAAAAAAAGATGAATGAAGAAAAATACAAAATGTTTAAATTCAATGAATATGTTTTAAAAATTCAATATAAATAGAATTTTTCATTACATTCATGTACTAGAACGGTGAAAAGTAAATAAAAAAGCAACTCAAAGGGACAAAAATAAAACAGTCAGTGCAAATCTTGCATGATGTGTCTCCGAAGTTATATTTTATCAGCTGATTCACAACCTCTATGGAGGCCATGGTGATTCCGTAGAAGCAGTCTCTGAACTCGCTTCACGCTCCTGGCGACTTTTGTTACCGAAACTGACTACAGTCTGTTTCTGTACACAGAACCGTGTTTGCACTGTTAGTTCCACGACAATCGCATCCTTCATTCTTCGCTTGGTCGAGTTATACAGAGGTAGATAGAGTTTCATCACCGTTTCTTTAGCGGAAAACAGATGAAAAATCTAAATAACAACCATTCAGTTGTAACAATCTCTCTTTGTGAGCATGTTCCTATTTCCAGTCGTCAGGCGGAACCGTCTCTCATAAAAGGATGCGGGAGCTACAGTCTGCCACGTTACAGCTTCACTTGTGCAACTCCCCGCACTGCGCATGCCCTCCTTCTGCTTACGCATCTCCAAAGCACCGCCACCTCCTTCCCCCGCATCGCCATGTCATACTTCGCCCCACAATTGCCCGTCCCGTCCATGCACCAGCTGATGTTACTGCAGTGCCCCTGACCGGGAGGCCCCTGGGAACGAGACCCGTCGCGACGGTTTGATGGTAGGATTTTCGACAATAGCCAGACAGCTAGGTTGGATTCACGCGCTCGAGAACGCGCGTAGGAGAATTCTAGCAGCCGGTTGCTCTGATCGGCAGTTTTCTGTGGTTTGTCCGATCAACACCAGGCAAATGCCGGAGCAGTATCCTACCAAATGGGCCAAGGACTGCACGCGATGTGTGTTTCCTCTTCCTTGTCCTTCTCTCACTCCTCACATGCATACCACACTCACCGGGAGCTTAGAGCTTGCCCGGCTGGGGCGGTGCCCCGCCGGCGGAAGATTCCTGGTTGAGGAAAACCCCCGCACCCCGACGTAGGTCGGTGCAGGATCTCGCCACATCCCACCAAAAGAGCATGCAGTACACTTACGGAACTAATGAACTTAGCATTTGATCCGCACGGAATCACTAATCAATCAAACTACTCTCCGTAAGAAGAACACTTAAAAAGGACAACTTGGAGAGTCAAAAAATTAGATACACGTCGTTAGTTAGCCCAGTACTTGAATATGTGTCAACGAGTTGGGACCCCTGCAGATTAGGTCAGATTGAAGAGTTAGAAAAGAATCAAAAATCGTCGATCAATGAAATTCATAAATAAAGGATTTACGGAAAGTTCAAACCTTCTTTGTTGATTTAGAAAAGCTCCGTAATTTACTTGTTATGACTTTATCACCATTTTACCTATTTTATTCGTATTACGATAGTTGGGTTGATCCATAAAACATTTCATTCGCTTCTCTCGTACATTTCCAAGTCTACGGCGAGGCTTTGGCCTCTGGGATAACATAAATCATCCTCAGTTCGGCCAACACAAAATTTCCAATGTATTTTACGCCAAAATAAAGATACGGTTTATATTGACTCACTTCCCTCTTGTAACACCTACTAAAGTGTTTCGTCTTAAATAGTCCATCGTTTACGTAAGCGTTAATGTAATTCGACCAGTATGCTTCATTATTATTACTATTATGATTATAATTATTATTATATGCTTATTCATGTGATTTAGCTGTTGGTCAAAAAGATACTCATACCTCTTCATTCCAGTTCACATCATGTTCTTCCCCCCCCCCTCGTCTAACCGCGCTTCCGCTTTTCCCGCCCCGCCTCTCTCAGATTTCCCATAGGCCGCCACACTCCGCTAAGCCCACTCATCCCTCCCTGCCTCATTACACGCACATACCACTCCGCTCATCCCACCCTGTCTCATTACACGCACATACCACTCCGCTCATCCCCCCTGTCTCATTATACGCATATACCACTCCGCTCATCCCACCCTGTCTCATTACACGCACATACCACTCCGCTCATCCCAACACTGTCTCATTACACGCACATACCACTCCGCTCATCCCACCCTGTCTCATTACCACGCACATACCACTCCGCTCATCCCACCCTGTCTCATTACACGCATAATACCACTCCGCTCATCCCACCCTGTCTCATTACATGCATATACCACTCCGCTCATCCCACACTGTCTCATTACACGCATATAGCACTCCGCTCATTCCACCCTGTCTCATTACACGCATATACCACTCCGCTCATCCCACCCTGTCTCATTACACGCACATACCACTCCGCTCATCCCACCCTGTCTCATTACACGCATATAGCACTCCCGCTCATCCCACCCTGTCTCATTATACGCATATACCACTCCGCTCATCCCACCCTGTCTCATTACACGCATATACCACTCCGCTCATCCCACCCTGTCTCATTACACACATGTACCACTCCGCTCATCCCACCCTGTCTCATTACACGCATATACCACTCCGCTAATCCCACCCTGTCTCATTACACGCATATAGCAGTCCGCTCATCCCATCCTGTCTCATTACACGCATATACTACTCCGCTCATCCCACCCTGTCTCATTACACGCATATAGCACTCCGCTCATCCCACCCTGTCTCATTACACGCATATACCACTCCGCTCATCCCACCCTGTCTCATTACACGCATATACCACTCCGCTCATCCCACCCTGTCTCATTACACGCATATAGCACTCCGCTCATCCCACCCTGTCTCATTACACGCATATAGCACTCCGCTCATCCCACCCTGTCTCATTACACGCGTATACCACTCCTCTCATCCCACCCTGTCTGATTACACGCATATAGCACTCCGCTCATCCCACCCTGTCTCATTACACGCATATACCACTCCGCTCATCCCACCCTGCCTCATTACACGCATATACCACTCCGCTCATCCCACCCTGTCTCATTACACGCATATACCACTCCGCTCATCCCACCCTGTCTCATTACACGCATATACCACTCCGCTCATCCCACCCTGTCTCATTACACGCACATACCACTCCGCTCATCCCACCCTGTCTCATTACACGCATATACCACTCCGCTCATCCCAGCCTGTCTCATTACACGCATATACCACTCCGCTCATCCCACCCTGTCTCATTACACGCATATACCACTCCGCTCATCCCACCCTGTCTCATTACACACATGTACCACTCCGCTCATCCACCCTGTCTCATTAACACGCATATACCACTTCCGCTAATCCCACCCTGTCTCATTACACGCATATAGCACTCCGCTCATCCCACCCTGTCTCATTACACGCATATACCACTCCGCTCATCCCACCCTGCCTCATTACACGCATATACCACTCCGCTCATCCCAGCCTGTCTCATTACACGCATATACCACTCCGCTCATCCCACCCTGTCTCATTACACGCATATACCACTCCGCTCATCCCACCCTGTCTCATTACACGCACATACCACTCCGCTCATCCCACCCTGTCTCATTACACGCATATACCACTCCGCTCATCCCAGCCTGTCTCATTACACGCATATACCACTCCGCTCATCCCACCCTGTCTCATTACACGCATACAGCCCTCCGCTCATCCCACCCTGTCTCATTACACGCATATAGCACTCCGCTCATTCCACCCTGTCTCATTACACGCACATACCACTCCGCTCATCCCACCCTGTCTCATTACACGCATATAGCACTCCGCTCATCCCACCCTGTCTCATTACACGCATATACCACTCCGCTCATCCCACCCTGTCTCATTACACGCATATAGCACTCCGCTCATCCCACCCTGTCTCATTACACGCATATAGCACTCCGCTCATTCCACCCTGTCTCATTACACGCACATTCCACTCCGCTCATCCCACCCTGTCTCATTACACGCATATAGCACTCCGCTCATCCCACCCTGTCTCATTACACGCATATACCACTCCGCTCATCCCACCCTGTCTCATTACAGGCATATACCACTCCGCTCATCCACCCTGTCTCATTACACGCATGTACCACTCCGCTCATCCCACCCTGTCACATTACACGCATATACCACTCCGCTCATCCCACCCTGTCTCATTACACGCATATACCACTCCGCTCATCCCACCCTGTCTCATTACACGCACATACCACGCCGCTCATCCCACCCTGTCTCAATACACGCACATACCACTCCGCTCATCCCACCCTGTCTCATTACACGCGTATACCACTCCTCTCATCCCACCCTGTCTGATTACACGCATATACCACTCCGCTCATCCCACCCTGCCTCATTAGAGGCATATACGCAGCTTTGCTCGCCCCCATCCGTCTTCTCCTCGGCCTCGCCCTCGCCTTGTTCCGTCTCACTCTCCTCATCCTGCTTCACCAATTCACGCCGTCTGTGGCAGTCTGCAGCTGGCTCTCTTACCCTGCTACCTAATACTTGTCAAACTTTACTAGTTACCAAAAACAGATGTGGTGTGCCGAACGGATTGTTCTTTGCTGCGAGCGGTATTCTGTCCGCTGTGCTCTGACAGATGTGCGGAGAGCAGGTGTGGTGTGCTTTATGAGATGTGATGTGCAGGATGTTTTGCGATCTCTATTTTGTGCGTTGCACTGAGAATGGTGGGAGAGGATTGCGTGCATCGTGCGAGATGTGATGCTGGGCGTTGTGTCGGTGCGTTGTGTGAAGAGTTAAGGCTGCTGTGTTGAGCTTCGCTGGGAATGATATGAAGGGAAGAGCAAATGCAAGGGGCGTGTGGAGCGTGCTCCGCATGGTGTGATGCGAGCGGTGGGAGTGGAGGGCAACGCCCGATGTGCTGTGTGCTGTGTCGCAGGAGAACCGGACGGTGCTGGTGCCCGACGAGCTGACGTCCAGGTCGCTGCGGGTGCGGCCGGGCTGCGCCTACAACGTCACCGTCGAGAGCGAACCCTACCTGGGGGGCCCCGTGCCGCACAAGGAGTACCTCGTGCCCAGTGAGTCTGTCTCTAGACAAAGGGCCGGTTGCATAAAGCTTTCCATACGGGTTCCATAGCAATGGGTTCTACAAAATGTATAGGCTCCACAGGCCGTTCACCGTTGCATAAAGCAAATGTATGGAATCTATAACTATAGGTCCTATAAGTACATCAAAATGCCACCACTAGATAGCGACACAGTCGATATTTGAATAGTGCGTATTCTGTATTTAGTTTTGCACGTTCTTAGTGTGTGCTGAGCTCTGTTGAGGTGGTTTTGGCGGAGTGTTGGTTTGTCTCTATACGTTCTCAGTAGCAATTTTGTATTATTGCATTATATTCATTCATACATATATTAGTTTACTTTTTATTTAATCCTTATTTAAGTACAGTTTATTAAATAATAAACTGTACTTAAATAAGAATTAAATAAACATTAAAATAATGTCTGTATGAATAATATTCACTAAAATTCAACACTCAAAAATACACCAAAAACGCACCCTACACACCAAATAAAACTCTTAACAAAATATTATATCACAACACGGACGCCACAAACCACCAATAACCTCAAACACTAGTAAACAGATGCTTGCAGCAGTTCGCAGTGTCGTCATGTTGCTTATTTGTAGATTCTATAAGCACTTGTAGACATGTCTCAGGACCTATAAGATATAGAACATTTTGTAGGTTCCATAAGTCGTATTGGTCGTTTCAGAAACTCGTTTTGCCGCTGTAGACTATTTTATAGAATCAAGAAGCTTATGGATTCCATATCGAACGTTTATGCAACCGGCCCAAAGTCTTCTGTGTTGTTGATTCACAAATCCTCGAGGAGCGCGCCCAGTGCGTTTGCAGGTTTCGATTTGTGACAGAAAGATAAAACCCTCCACCGTAATACTTAAACTTGGCGTGACGCACCGGCAGAAATTTTCACGTTAAAAATTGTGTATTTGTTCCATTCAAGTTAATAAGAAAAATGTTTAAACACAATGCACTTATAGTCTCTATTAGTGCATAGAAAGTAAAATGGGTGCATTTTTTGTATCATTACAAAATTATTTTCTATTATCGTCAATCTGAGGAATCAAGTAGTGACGGTTCATTTATTCCAAAAAGACAGTACAGAAATTCACAGCAATTCACGAATTCGAAGCCATCAAAAACGATTGTGTAGAATTCTAAATTGCGAATGCTTATATGGGTTCCTCGTTTTGCTTCTGGACATAAATGTAACTTCAATATCTGTTCACATTTTCTAGAGTTTAGTAGGGAATGTAGTTATCCAAATTAACGTTCTCCATGTTCTCGCGGCGATAAGTTGATTATTTCACGAAGGGAACGATGAGGGATAATATCCACAATCTGTAGCTGATAAAATACTTTTTATTACACGGGTGTCAATATTTTCTTATCGATTCTTGCCAAAAACGCTCATTTCTACCTTTTTTCATAATTCATTTTATATATAGGGTAAGATTGAGATTGCAGAATTTAAGAAAATGTGCACAGTATACACGTCTACTAAATCATATACTGTTTTAACTCCCTTTGACGTTAAATAAATAAATTCTTCCAGAATATTCTGCAGGGATTTGGATAAAAATAAAATTTGATTCTCTTGTCGAGAGGAATGGAATATGCCACTGATCACCTCTAAAGGTGTTTTAGTCCCCCAAAACGCGT
Source organism: Acheta domesticus (assembly GCA_031308135.1). NCBI lineage: Eukaryota > Metazoa > Arthropoda > Insecta > Orthoptera > Gryllidae > Acheta > Acheta domesticus. Next base: position 34,045,496 of record JAHLJT010000631.1, on the reverse strand, counting down.
TTCAGTAGCTTAACCTCCCTCCCCCCGCAACATTTTTTTTACAAATCTCTTAGAATCTTTTGGATTGATCCGAAAAAAGTGGTCCGTTCCCCACAACGAGACCTAGACGAGTAGAACGACACTTCATTTCTTCCGATTGGTGGACCGAAAGCATGACGGACGATTTAACGGACGGTGGGACGCAAGTTACCCGCTGCTATAAGCAGTATTTCGAATTTTAGAACTTCAACTGACAAAAACACTAATGGAGATTTTTCCGTCCAACAACATACAGCAGCATCATACGAAGTGGAGTGATCTGCTTTAATGTTACTCTTCTTTCCGCAATAGTCCAAGGAGATATTGGGAAGAGTAAAGGGGCTTGACTTCTGATCTTTTTCGCTCCCTAGTACATTCGGTAGTTTAATTAATTGTCTCGTCGAGTCCCCGAGAATGTCGCCAGTTCCTTTTTGTCGACGGCACTTACTTTATCCCAAATAAAAGACACTTAACAAGATCACATATGCACATCCTGCTTCAAGCAAAATTTAAATAATGATTTTTCTGTGAAACTCCTTGACAAAGAGGGAATTGAAAAAACACATCTTGAAAATGTGGAAAAATAAGTTTTGAAAGAAGTACAGTTTGAATTTCGAACAATCAACATTGTCCAAGTAAATGAGTTCTTAACAGTATCTGACCAAACGTCTGTATATATGGCCCAAACGTGATGGTAAACGGTAACAAATATGTGATCAGACAAACGACTTTGTCATTTCAAAGATAGCGACTTGTTTCCAAACATCTTCGTACTTCGAATTAACACTTCACTATTCTAAACTCTCGGAATATATCGCTCGGAATTGCAATCAGCTATTACAGAAAGCCCACTGAGAAATATTCAAAGAATGTTTCCCTATTAGAGGAAACGCCGTAGACATAAATAGTTAGTTCATTAGCGTGACAGGCAGCTATTATGATGGCACTGTCGACGTCTCAAGGAGGCACCTTTGCCGTGGCCAATGCACAGGCCCGTTTGCCCGCAAACCATAATCACTTGCACCGAGCCAGGCTCATTTTCTCCTAATGATTTGCAAAGCCACCGCCATGATTTGCAAAGTCAAGGGCACGCTTTGCTTTGGCCTCCATATTGCCTGTTCAGTAATGTGAGCGGTTTAATGACACTCTTTGATGCCAGACCACACTGCAGGCGTGGTCGGTGATTAAACACGTAAATATTTCGCATTCATTACACAAACGTTGGCTAACGTGGGCTAGGGTTGTGGTACTCTCTTATTTTTTTCATCGCACCAACTGGGGAATATTTGCATGAAATCAAAATATTTATGTAGCTATAATGAAAGAAAAGTACATTTTAAAACTTCGTGTTTAAAATTTAGTCTACTTAAATTTAATTAAAAGCATGGCTCAAGTAAACCACACGGGCTCTTTGAAATCCTGTCCGTTTACATTCATTTGATGACTTCATTCACATGCATATATATTCTCATCTGCTTTTTGATAAGATTTGTATCTATTCTTACAATTAATTTTATTTTTATTGATTTACGAACAATGTGACTCATCCATGAAAATTATCACACACTTTCAACAACATGCACTTAATATTCATTTGGAGGAATTATATTCAGTTGGCGCACCAGCCCATATATATATATATATATATATATATATATATATATATATATATATATACACACACATATCGCAGAACGATGCTGTCTTCGGTGATGCTCAACTGTTTTAGAACCTGCTAAAAATCGTCTACAGGCCTAAAAGGACCATACCTTAGAGATGATACTCGCTCGAAGTCCGACGCTGGCCTCACAAAATTCACTACAATTTCTGTCCACAGCGCTCCTAATAATTGAAGGTGAGGCGACATGTATAGTGTTCTGATCGTTTATTTTCCACCTCTTGGTACCAATGTTCAAATCCCAGTCGATCTGAATAGAAGTTATGATGAATAAAGCTAGTTCATAGCAGGTTTTCTGGGGATCCCCCCGCTTCTCATATCATTGCTTCATCATCATTCAAATCATGTCATCACCCTAAACGTATCCATCAAATCCATATCAGGTTAGGTCTCAAAAGACTTGAGAACTGAGGGTCGCAATAAAGATTTATAGTCATCGGGAAACCCGTGTTACTTCGTTATATTTCTTCCGGGCCACCATTCAGGCCAAAGGAGGGGAACCTACTTTCTAGACATTTCCAGAACGAAACAGAATTCTCAAAAAAACATGTCTTGGGGACAGAAGAAATTAAAAAGCATTGTGGGGAATTTGAAGGGACATACAGAAGGCACATTTTTTGTGGGTTCCTTGAAGATTATTCTAGAACAAAAAGTGCTCTTATAAGGTAACAGAGTAGTGAAATGCTGTGAATTATAAACTCCCTTTCCGCGTCCAACTGCATGCACATGTCATCGTTACGACTTGATTCATCAAACGTGCGATATTTAAACGTAATTTTACAGTGAGACATAAACAAAAGAATTTCTATAGATATTTATTTCAAGTAACTTTTAATGTTCGAGAATATATGAGCCAGGCAACGGTATATCTTTAAATATCATTTGTATTATGGATTTGCACAGCATAAATATAAATTTTTAACATGACATAGACGGCTAGTAATGGCCCCTTCACTCAGAAGCACTTCCGAGTGACGCGTCTGCTGGCAAATGGAGGTGTTCACCCGCTAGGCGCAGTGGCGCTGCTATGGCGGTTAGTGGCGAACTCCCGCCACCAGCAGCACAGAAGCTCGTCTGCGCCTCCGCCAGCAGAACACACTTCTATACTTCGATTGAAACATGAAGTCCGTTGACACTTTATCCGCTGTGTAGCTGTCATTCATTCGGGAGCTTGAACGTCACTTTAGTGACGTCACTTCGGTGATATTCAAGCTCCCGATTGGATGACAGCGTCACGGCTGACCAAGTGTCAACGTACTTAATGTTTTAAACGACATGAACACTAGCCCACTCGAACGCCTTCACACTAGCCCACTCGAACGCGCCACTGAGCGAGTTGACTCGGGGCAGCCGGCACGTACAGCTTGTGACTTAAAGGTCGTCCTCACATGGAGCCACTCGGTGGCGCCACTGATAAGCGCCGAGCCCCTTTATGCACTGTCACCGCCGAGCGCCACTTGGCTTGAGCAAGGAATGACTTGTGAAACACACCGCTTTCGGCACCGGCAGCTTCAAGGCACGCATACATAGATTCGTTTAGTGACGCATCCGAGTGCCCTAGTGTGCTCTGCTGACTGTGGCGTGATCGTACGTCTGCGCTGCTGGAAGCGGCGCCGCCTCCAGCTTCATGAAGTGCGCCGCTTCCAGCTTCATGCAGTGCGCCGCTTCCAGCAGCGCAGACGTACTAAGCACCGTAGCAGCGTGTATGCACCGCTCATGTGAATACGTCCAATTAAAGCAATACTTTGCAAACAGACGCACTGCTCGGTGGGGCCGTGTGAAGATGCCCTCACAAATCCTTTCTTTCCCACGCCCAGTGGCGCTGGGCAGTGGCTGTGTATTAGATGCAGAGAGAAGCACAACCGCTGCCATTTAATAGCCACTCACCCGACAACCCCGTCAGGCACCAAACAGTAACTGAAGGGAAATTAAAATAATTGACGACATTATGATGATTTTCAAGAATATTAATATTGATTTGGGGTGGATTCATGGTTCTCAACATACAGACTACACAGTTTTTAATTTTTCTGACCACTGGACATAAAATGGCGGATCGGTGGAACAACGGAATGCGCTACTCTCTATATGTAGGGACTCTAGCTGGGTATGAAAGGCCTCCGAGAGGCCCCGTGTGAAGGGGCCGTGAGCGAGTGTGCGCTGGCTGTCGCAGAGTGCGTGGACATGTGCCGCTGCCGCGCGCCGCCGCCGGAGCTGGACCTGCGCCTGGAGCGGCTCCCGGGCGGAGAGCTGCACGTCACGTGGTCGCCGAAGCCCCCGCGCGACGCCTCCGCGCCGCCGCCCGCCGCCGTGCACCGCGTGCACCTCGAGTGAGTACCACTACCACGGTTTCAGGTCGCTAGGAGGTCTAGTAAAAGTTTATTACACATTTTTGAAAATTACAGCAAATATTATTAGACTTCTTTAACAATTAGACCAAATTTTCATTAGATGTGTTTTCGTAGACCTACTGACATTAGATTTAAAAAATTAGACCTTCTGTCATTAGACCTAGTATCTTTAGACCTAACGACCTCTAACCCTACCCACGATCCGCATTGCGACCACTTCATCCCACAGTGTAGAATGCACGAGGAAGTGTTGTGATTTATCGCTTTTTGCCAAAGAATATGTTGCAGGAAATTTCTTATAAACAGAGTTACATATGAGTTTTTAACCCCCTGAAAGTTGGACAAAACCATAAGCACAGATGTTGGGCGAGTATATGAAATATCCTTCTCTGCGTCAGAACGTGACCGGGCGAACACTTGTTCTTAAAGAGTTGCCTGGGAATCGAGAACATATACCGTATGTGTAACTCCAGTATTCGAAATTTCCCACTATATGTTCATTGACAAGGATTTATTTTCTGTTCACCACAACCACGCACTACACACACACATACACACACACACACACACAACTACACTGTTGTGCCACGCGGGAGTATGGGGCACGAACATTTGTTCCTTTAATTTCTTTTAACAAGATTTATTATCATCCAACAAGTTGATAAAAAAATTAGTTCGATGAACTTCCTTAATCTTTTCCAAGAAAGCGACGGATCTCCAGGATGTCTAGAAGTTCCAAACAGAGAAAAGTCAAGTTATCAAAATAGCGTTTCCTAGTCCAAACAGCGGCAGTCGTCTAACAAGTATTAATTTATATGCGTAGTCACTCACGACCGATTGCTTCCGGTCTCCAACTGGCTGTTCCGTTGCCCAAGCCATCATTAACGTAACCGACTACGCCGGATGCAAGCGTAGATGGTCTCCACACCTCCCAGTGCTGTGGGGTAGCGCTTGATGCTGACAGCTGCTTCATGCACTGGGACCTACTTGAGACTGGCGGCCCACACCAATACTACGCCCTTTATAACTCCTGGCATATCCACACGTGCCTATCTGAGCGAGCACTCGGCTGCGCCGACATCGGGCCTCTGCGTTACCCTATTTGGGCCAGAATCATGCTACAAGTACAATTAGACATTATACCACCTCCCAAGCCGCGTTATCTCAGAGCGTACATTACTGCAGTCTTTGCACCGGCTATGGCTTGGCGGTTGTAGGGTTTGAATCCCAATATTAGCGGATTTCCTCGGAAAGTGGTGGTGATCTTCCCCCGCTGAATGGTGAACTCCGACCTACTTGTCGGCTAGCGGGGTTTGCCCTAACCTGATATCTCCTTCCAGCGGGGTACCAGATCAGCCGGGACAAGATCTAATCCCCGACCGGTCTCTCGTCATCGGTAGTGTAGAGTATGTACGAAATATAAGTGAGTGTAAGGGTAAGGTTAGAACAAGATAGGAGAAGGAAAGATCGCGCGCGGCCCTGGGCACTTTTGTTGGGATACTGTAGGCGCTTGGTATTGTTCGAAAAAAAATACAAGGAAAACTACCTATCAGGGCAACCAGCCGCAAGAAATCCCCAGACAGCGACTGAATTCCACCTAGCTACTGTCGAAAATCCTGCCATAGTCGGGACTCGAACATAAAACCTCCCGATCAGATGCACTGCAGCAACATAAACTGCTGTCCTTATCCACTTCTCCCGATCAGAACCAGGAGAATGCCGCAACAGTTCTCTTACAAACGTATCAAGAACCGCGCGCGATCTCTCCTTCTTCATCTTTGTCCTCGCTTCTCCCCTCACACACACACACACACATGCAATACACTAACACACGTGCAATACACCAACACACGTGCAATACACCAACACACGTGCAATACACCAACACACGTGCAATACACCAACACACGTGCAATACACCAACACACGTGCAATACACCAACACACGTGCAATACACCAACACACGTGCAATACACCAACACACGTGCAATACACCAACACACGTGCAATACACCAACACACGTGCAATACACCAACACACGTGCAATACACCAACACACGTGCAATACACCAACACACGTGCAATACACCAACACACGTGCAATACACCAACACACGTGCAATACACCAACACACGTGCAATACACCAACACACGTGCAATACACCAACACACGTGCAATACACCAACACACGTGCAATACACCAACACACGTGCAATACACCAACACACGTGCAATACACCAACACACGTGCAATACACCAACACACGTGCAATACACCAACACACGTGCAATACACCAACACACGTGCAATACACCAACACACGTGCAATACACCAACACACGTGCAATACACCAACACACGTGCAATACACCAACACACGTGCAATACACCAACACACGTGCAATACACCAACACACGTGCAATACACCAACACACGTGCAATACACCAACACACGTGCAATACACCAACACACGTGCAATACACCAACACACGTGCAATACACCAACACACATGCAATACACCAACACACATGCAATACACCGACACACATGCAATACACCGACACACATGCAATACACCGACACACATGCAATACACCGACACACATGCAATACACCGACACACATGCAATACACCGACACACATGCAATACACCGACACACATGCAATACACCGACACACATGCAATACACCGACACACATGCAATACACCGACACACATGCAATACACCGACACACATGCAATACACCGACACACATGCAATACACCGACACACATGCAATACACCGACACACATGCAATACACCGACACACATGCAATACACCAACACACATGCAATACACCAACACACATGCAATACACCAACACACATGCAATACACCAACACACATGCAATACACCAACACACATGCAATACACTAACACACATGCAATACACCAACACACATGCAATACACCAACACACATGCAATACACTAACTCACACGTCGGGAGACCACGCGGGTGCTGGTCTCGGCTGGGGCGATACCCTCATGTGAGATAACTGAAGAGGAAGCTCGGAGGAGCATCCAAGTTCACGGTCTAAAAGGGGGTTTGTTGGCTTTAACATATTCTACTCTCATAGGAGTAACCACGAAAGTAGTGTTCGGAAACACGAAGTACTCATACAACAGTCCTTTTCGAAGAAAATTATTTGCATCAATATCGGTTGATGTAACTAGAAAAGATTAGCAAGCCACAATTGAATATAAAGACAGCTGTGTATTTTTATAGTGAAATATTTTTCAGTGAAAAATTAAGTAATTTTCATGTTTACTTTCTAAAGAAGAGATCCCTTACTGGACGTTTAAGAAAAAAATGAGTTGTTAAAATATATTTTACGGCGCATGCAGGTTTTTAACTGAAAGGACGTTAAAGACGTCACGCGTAAATAGTAAATTAACCTTCCGGCGTCCGCGCGGCAGCTCTCCGCACTGCGTTTGCGCATTCATTCTTCTAAAATGGAGTACGGGTATTTGACATGCCAGAGGGCTTCAGTATTCTCATTTCGCAACATTCTGAACGAATCGCGAAAATCTCCGTTCCGTTGCCTTCTCCCTTTCAGTGGTAAAGAAGATTGGAAAATAAAAAAAGGCTGACTGCAGCACTCCGTGCTCTGCCGCGTGCAGCGCTTGTGTAGGCATTTTTAGTATTCCAAACGAACGTTTTACTTATTCAGGCTGTATATATTTTCGATCACTGTAAGCAAAATCAAAGATGTTGGAAAGGGTTTTTTTTGGTTCATTTTTTCCTATTACTTGTAGTTTTGTTTTTCTTTTTGTTTGGTGAAGGGCTGAAACAGACGGAGAAATCAGGCATCTTCTTGAGTTCCTTCAAACGGCTTTATGAAAATCAATTTATGCTTTTCTCAAATTTAAGGACAGTAACTGTTTCATTTAATGAATTTGTCTATTTAATAATAATTTTCTAGTTAATTTTTCTTTGCTATATTTTTTGTTTTAAAAGGTTTCTGATACAATGTGTTATTTACTATTCTATACCTAAAGCTACTCACGTTTTTGTGATTTATAAAATGTATTTACATTAAAAATGTAATGAATAGTTGTGAGCATTTATTATTCCTTCTTCAGTTAAATAATTGAAGTTTTGAGGGTGCAAAAGACTGTTTTCTCGAGGCAGCATACAGTGCTCCTACGCGCCTGTTTTTGTGAGTAAAATTGGCTCTCCCACCGGAAGGTGAAATATGGAAATTAAAATGCGCGTAGCTTAGGACACGCGACGCCTCCTTATAAAATCCCTGTAAGTTATAATAAAATTGTGGTCAATAATTCCAATATTTCAGTGTTCTTTTACGCGTATAAAATGTGGGAAATTTTCTCACGGTTTCAATTTGTAATTACATCTTGAAAATTATCTCCATTCAGTATTTGATTTCTAATGTTTAACATTAGTTTTGAGTAATTTTTATTTCATTTTTAATATTTCAATTAAAAAGGTATTTTAAGCCAACACAACATTATTTCATTTGTCTCTTGCATTCGAGGCTGTTGTTAGAGACTCACCACTAAATAACGCCAGGGGAAAGGAAGCACTGTTGTCGACAAGCCTACTGTTTCAGTGACGGCCTCATTCCCCAGTTAGGGAAGATCCCGGCTAGTCGGGCATCTGCCGCTTCCCCCGGCTCGTGCGACCCACGCGCGCGAAAGTTCGGATCCCGGCTTTCATCCGCCTCTATTTCCCGCGCCCAGAGCGCGCCAGAGGCGGTCCGCGCGCACGGCACGATCCACAGCCTAAGCTCCCCGCGCGTTGTGGCTTCCGCGCTTTTTACGAAGGATCGTTCAGGTTCACAACTGAATCCTGTTGAAGCGTTGTTGAACAAACATGTATTTCTCTCATGAGGAAGTTCGCTTTTGCGTTTCCATCGGCCACAAGCTAGGGATAACTTAAGAGCGGTGAGTTCCAAAGGTGTTCATTTTAAATCATTACGAGATGGATTCCATCGTTTGAGCTTAGAAGAGAGAGCTTTAACGATGTTCCCCAATACCATTTTTGATGAGCATCCTTTGCTATTTCCGAGAAAAAAATACAGAAAAGTTTTGGACCACTTTTAAAAAAAAATCAACTGTCTTTAACGAGACCAAAAATTACCCGAAATCCACTCGCTTTATCAAAAAAATGCTCATAGCCTTATTTACATCTTATTAATGTTCTCGTTTTGCAATATTAATTTTTTCCAAATTTCAGAAATACCGAGGATTTGCCGAAAATGAGACCTATAACATTTTCAAGTGTATTTTGCTCTATCAGACGAAAAAGTTTAATAAAAAAACCTGCAACTATTTTCGAAAAAAATTAGAAATGTCAAATTTCATATAAAGTAACCTTCAAGATCAAAATATTTGCTTAAAATTCGTGGATCGTTCAATTCGGCCAAATTAATCTGAAAATATCAAATTTGGAGAAAATTGACTGAATGGCTTCGTCGCTAGCATTGGCCATATACAGACAGACAGGCAGGACTTTACCTACACAGCGCGTTGAAGGAAGTAATCTATATATATATATATATATATATATATATATATATATATATATATATACATATATATATATATACTCTGACGCAACCCCGCCCCGAACACCCAAATTTAATTAATTTGCTAATTCTCTCAACAATGGTTGAGCGTCTGGGCGGGTGCGCAGATATCTGCTCTTTCGAGCTTACTTATATCTCAGGGCAGTGGGATCTTTTGGGGTGTAGAGAGCAATCCAAAACACAGGAACACAAATAACAGTAAAACAAAGTTTAATGACATCAAAAATAATAACTAATTCTACTACACACATAAATCGTCATCATTCTCCTTCCACTTTCCAAATAACATCATCAACACACACAATATTCTCTTTAAATCAAATAATCAAAACTCTTCAAATTCTAAACACAATTACTGTTCATGGAAAAATTAGGAATTCTTTTAAAATGAAACTGACTAAATTCTGCTTGCACTTTTAACTCAATCACTGCGTGCGCTTTACCAGTCTTATTTCACATTCGTTTTAATTCTAACATATCTGAACAATAAACGTGCTCTGTAGCACGACTTCCTCCACACTTCGATACAATTATTGCCACATCAATTTACTTTAATTCATGGACAAAACCAACAGGTAACCAGGCGTCAAAATGGCTAGTGCTTTTCTAACTGCAACATGAAAGTTATTTCGCCTTCACAGTCTAGAACCTCCCCGTATAACTCCTAACATTTTCTTTCAACGCGGCGCGTACTTGAGCCATATTTGTTTGCACCATTACCTCGCCCCTCCTGGTGAGCTGGCCTTGCCTCTGGTCGCTAGCTGTCGCGTTCGCTGCCGGCACGTGCGCTCCGAGCCGCGGCCTCGTGCCTGGCGACCCGCCGCCTTCGTGCCTCCTTCTATCTTCAGCTCCCGACGCCGTCCTTCTTCCGTCTTCCTTTCCTGGTCCCGTTCTTCTTCTATCTTCCGCTCCCAGCTCCGTCGTCCTCTTCTGTCTCCCGTCCCGGTTCCGTCTCCTTCGTCCGATCTCGAACGGTACTCGCCCGTCTCCAGATCTCGTTCGGCGCGTTCTTTTGCTTGTGCCTAGAGTTTTTCGTACGCCGGCGTGAGGTATGGTTCTCGCCGCGTACTAGATCTCTCCCCCGTTCCAGCTGCAGATTTTATGGTTTAATCTGAGCATCAACTTGTCGCAAATTTCACAGGCGACCTCTTTCACGGTGCCGTAATTGAAGAAAAGCTTTCTTGAATATTTTAACAAATTCGCGGACGACTAACTAGACGCCTTTCTGACGCCGGACACTCCTAACTAAATGACGTTCTTACGCATAATACTTCAACATCGGCGACCGTTACTTCAGAGAGTTGCCTCCTCCCTGTACGAAAACTTAAGAGAGAAGCTGCCGCTTCTACTGACGAAAACTTAAGAGGCCCTTCCGCTTGCGGATTAGCGTTTTATGCCCTCGGTTTGTAGGGGTAACGCGGCGCCTCCTCCTCCCCTCCAGTTAATGCGCGTCATTTTCACGCGACTTGCGATGGACGGTGCGGGCGACAATTCCTCGTCCGCGGGCGAGCCCCTTTTGAACTACGCCGCGCTCTCTTCCCCGTTCTTTTATGGTGTTTTATGGGGCTCTGGCACCTGTGACGAACCTCTAAATTCACGTTCGTCACAATATATATATATATACTATATATATATATATATATATATAATATATATTGTGACCGTACTTACCCTTGTCGGTCTCATGGGTGCACATATCATACATTTTGGATTGTTGATTTGGCACAGGGGTTCTTTAAGGGGGGATATTAATCATCATTATCCGAGTTCAAAGAATCTATCAGCAAAGAAATAGGATTTATTAAGAACATCATCTTCACATTAATAACATAATTTACATCATTAACCTGGTCGCAAATCCTTACTGAATACAGATTAAATGGTTAACTCTATACATCTCCGGACCATCCCTATCGTCTTTACATTTATTATTCCCATTAAGTAACCTCCATTTCGCTGAAAACTACATGCCCTTCGTGAACCACTACAGACAACTGTTGCTCTCCTTACTAGTCAGTGAGCATCCTGAACCGGCATCTTATAATCGATTAACCCATCTATTCTTGTTCATAATTACTGTTACTTATCTGCCTTCCACTACAGTCGTCTTCCATGCGACGCGACGCCACGTGCCTCGATTCGTTGCCGAGAGGTGACCTTGGCGCCAACGATGTTCTTGCCTGCCCACGTGTCGCCGACGGCCCTTTCTCGTACACCGGCGTGTCTCACCACCAATTTCCTTCTCCACACGACGGATTTCCTGTTTTCAGCTCACACGGCTCCACCATGTGATCCCGCATCTGCAACAGCTACACCGACTACCACTGAACAGCATCGCCCACGTGTCCGTGCAATGTTCTCTTCTCTAGTCAAATTTCGTGATTATTCCTTCCAAACCCGTTTACCACAATCCTTACTCGCCTTCATCATTAAGTCTATCACAATTCTCCTTCCTTTAACACCAGTCGTTTCGATTATTCCCGATTTATCCGTACATTACCAGCTCACTCTCCTGTCGCCAACACGCCTCCTACCTCTCTGCTCGCTGCTCGCTCCCCAACCACTGCTTCGCGCGGTATGACCGACCAACCCCCCCTTCCAGGCGCTCGTTCAAGGCTCGGCCCGATTCACCTGCGCGCCACTTTTGAACTTTGCGGTGTGCCTAATATTTACGTTTTGACCATACGGTCAAAATATATATGAAACAGGATGTTGGTATGTATAAAAGAGCAAAACTCCAACACCGTTGCACCGATCTCCATGAAAGTTGGCACTTCTACGTGTTTTCTTCACCGAGATGGTTTATGTGTTGTTAATTCTGTTGTAACTCCACTACATGGCGCTACATATTCATTACATATTCACGTTAAATGCAACCTGCAAAACTCTAGGCAGAATGTCGAATCTGTATCGTTAAATAACTCCTAAACGAGGCATTCTAGGGCCATAAAACCATAATTTTGAGGCCTGAGGCCTCAAAAAAAACGTTTCTCACTCCGTAATCTACAGAACTCTTCCTGAACTTAATAAACTGCCAAGAACTATTATCTTTCCTTTCCGTAAGATATTCTCATACAAAGGATTAGAAACTTTAAAAAATACAATAATTTTTAACTACATTCCAAGTCAAAATATTACTGAGTGCTTCAATAATGTATACAAATGTATATAATTAACACTAAAATAAATGCACAGAACCGTTGCAGTCATTTTCGAAGTATATTTAAAGCTCAAGTGTTTTAAAAGGGGGAAAATGGTTTTTATTTTTTTAACTGCAGCCGAGCAGGCAAAAAAATCTGAAAAAATGCACAACAATTTGTGTTTTAAGGGAAACCTTTGACTTTTTTTTTCGAGCCTGTTCCAGACTTCTAAGAGACAGTAAAATATTTCTTGTAATTTTCTTTTTTAAATATTTTTGTGTTTGAATTTAGGCTGAGAAAATATTGAAAAATATTTTTCTGATAATACAAATAGTTTTCTTATTTATGATATTTTTCAGTGAGATAAAAGTGTTAAGTTGGCGAAAAAAAATAGAATTAAAAAAAACACGTTTTTGACTGTAGAGGGGTGTGGGTGGTAGGACGGGGACTAAGGAACCTTTCAAAAATATTATTTTTATGTTAGAATTATAGTGTAAGTACTCATAAGTAATTTGGTTGAGGGGAACTTTTTACCATCTTATCCGGGGGTAGCCTTAAAGCTCTTTTTTTACAGAAAATTATCGAGTTTTCGAAACACTTCATTTTAAGTCAATTGAAGCACATTAACTAACAAACACAATAGTGTTTACAAATGCCTAATAAAGGAGAGAGAAATCTTTCAAAAATTACATTTGTGTAATTTTTAAAAAACATAAAGTATCCCAAATTGAACTTTACATCATATTAGAGTGCAATTAACACTATCCGTTCGAAAAGAAAAAAATAGGAGTTTCAAGAAAAAATTGGGAGTTATTTATCAGAAAATGGCATTTGAGCGTTTCTGAAAATGCGGAATTTTGAGCTAATTTTCTCAGGAAACTGTTGAGTTTTCGAGAAACTTTACTGGACATTATTTAAAGCACATTTATTTACTCATAAATATAATAATGTGAACAAATTGCCGCTAATGTAAATATTACGTTCTTATATTACATGTTACGAGTTATACTTAAATATTACGATTCTTTTGTTTTTTCAAAAATTACAAAAATGTAATTTTTTTACTTTCTTTCCAACGTCGTTAATATTTACATTGGCGGCGATTTCTTAACATTAAATTTACAAGTGCAAGTGCTTTAAACAATGTCAAGTAAAGTTTCTCGAGAACTCAACCGTTTTCGTTGAAACCTACCTAAAAATACCGCATTTTCAGAAACGCACAAAAGCCATTTTCTAAAAACTGGCTCCAAATTTTTCTTCAAACTTTTCGAAAGGATAGGACTAATTGGACTCTTTAATGTAACAAATTTAAATATCTGATATTTTTTGTTTTTGCACAAATTACACTAATTTACACATTATTTTTGAACTCTCACATTGTCTCTCACATCTTTAATATGCACACTATCAGCAATTTTTAAATACTATTGTATTTGTAAGTCAAAGTGCTTGAAATGACTTCAAATTAGTGTTTGGAAAACTCAAGAATTTTCTGTGAAAAAGAGCTTCAAATTTTGCATTTTTAGTAGTGCTTAAACGCCATTTTCTTAAAAACAGCTCCAAATTTTTCAAACAAAATTGTCATTTAGGACAAAGTTTTACAGTCTCAACCCATGTCCAAAAGACCAGGATAATTTTTTCTTTGTTTATTGATTTGTATATGATTGAGAGAATTACAGAATCCACCAATATTAAAATTTAAATGGATTTAGAGAGGAATAAAAATGATTGGAGCACCTGTAAGACTGACAAAGCGGAAATGACGGCAGTAATTGGGCTACGTATTTTGGCTGAGTCTGTGAATCAGGGCATCAAAATCTTATTGAATTGTGGAATGTGGTTAATATGGGTACTGAAATTTTCCATTGTACTTTGAATTTGAAAAGATTTTAATTCGTGCTACGAAACATGGGCGTTGGATGTGACAACATGCGCAGACCGGTAGAAAATTAACTCCAAGTATTAGATGTTTTCCTGATCAATTCTCAGACTTGTTTAGCAACTAAATTCTTAGTAAATTGTTTAATTACACGCAAAAATTGTTAATAATAGAAAAAGAATGTTATATTAATTAGTTTTTCAATAATTTAGCATATATCATGAAATGAGTGTGGGGTCTGGAGACACCCACGTTACCTCTTTTGTTTCAAAAAGTCACGTTACCACTGCAGGGTTAATTACACCTGACTGCACTTCGTTGTTTCACATTGAATTAAGGTTCGAGTCCCGATGGTGGCGGAATTTCTACACTATCTAGGTAGCTAGGTCGACTTCAGTCGCTGTCAGGAGGATAATTATAGCGCCCGACTGCTCTGATTGGTAGTTTTCCGTGGTTTCTCCAAACAATGCCTGGTGTAACCCGGAGCAGTACTCTAATGAATATGCCATGGACCGCGCGCGATGTTTCCTTCCTCATACTTGTACTACCCCTTACCCCGTACGTACACATACACATACACATACACACACACACACACACACACTTACATGCATTACACTATCGTATGTGTCCAGAGACCAGTCGGGAACTTGTCCCCGCTGCCAGTGCCCGGCGGGAGAGTTATCTGGTTGGGAAACCCCCAGCAAGTTGGCGTGTAGGTCTGCACCGGGTCTTATCATCCACCTGGGAGAAACACGCCGCCTCCCGGGACAAAATTGTCGGTTCCCGGTCTCTCCAATATCCTTGTTTTTCGAAAAGAAAACTTCCGAACACCTGTTGTTGTTTTTCTTGTAAAGTTGGAGCTGATCTGCTGCAGGCTGGGCGAGGGGCGCTTCACGTCGAACGCCAACCAGACGGTGTACGAGCGCATGTGGAACACGACGGTGCCGCCGCTGCCCGCGTTCTGTCAGCTGCCCTCCTCCACGCTGCACCCCGGCGCCAAGTACCGGCTGCAGGGGCGCGCCGAGGACGCCGACGGCTGCCTGGGGCACGTCACCGCCTTCTTGCTGCCCTCGCTGGGTGAGAATTGTGTTGCCACGTTAGGGGTTTTCTCTCTAAATTTAGGGGGGTTAGAGGATGTTTTGGGGGCAAATTTATTTGGAGGATTTTGTTAGGGGGTTTCTTTGAGATTTTTAAATGTTAATTTTTTTAAAATATATTTGTATCGCAAAACCGAAAAACTGTTCCCTACGATTATTGCGGGTATATATATTCAAATATAACTAACCGTAAAAACATATTTAATAAGTTAGTCAGTTCCTTATTTTACGTGGCGAGACTCGTGACAGCAGGCCCGCTTTTCCCTCTGACCACGCAAATTCGCTACACTCCTTTCACCGTCTGGCAGAGAAAGAAGGTATTACTCGGGCGACAAAACAGGCGACGTTTTTAAATTTATCTTAGAGACCTCTTTTAGACTTGATCTCTTACATGAATCACTGAATGATACTGATGGTAAAGGAGTAAATGGGCTACGGACTGAAGTCATTGGCGGCCAGTATCCTTTCATCCAAAGGTAACCCGAGGGATGCTCACGTTGAAAGATGATTTCACGTCTCTATTGTTTGGGGTTTGTGGGGGGGGGGGGTGAACTAATGCTGTTTCAATTGCGTCCTCCACTCTCGTAAGCGTTTTCAGCCTCAGTCACTGATGTGGAGCTTATCTTGCCGACAATAACCATGATATACAGAGTAATTCTTTTACAGATAACTATTACCATTGAATGTAATGTGGGTGTTTTCATTTCTTTTACAGATTCGAAAGGAACCAACTCCGAGGTACGTAGCATGCATCGAATGCTTCGTATGCGTTTATTCAATATGACTATTCCCATGGCGTAAGTATAATGGTGAAGCGGTGCACAGGCGCTCGCCACGCCTCCTCTACGCGTGACGTCATCTTGGAGGTTCGCGCTCGGCCAGCGCAGGGCAGGCGTATGTCTTCGCCCGTCTGAGTTGCGTTAGGGAGGTTCTACTAAAACTTGAGGCATCCGTATCTTTATCAGTTCGTGCTTCAATGTTTAATTCGTCTTTACAACTCTAAATGTAGGAGGTATTTCTATTTTTACGAAGTAATGAGCCACGTTTTTAGGAACGAGAGGGACAGCAGACGAAGTTATTTTTCATTAACGTACGAATTACTCATTTTATTGCTGTTTTATTCTATTTTGTTTTCTTATTCATGTTTCGATCAGAAGCAAATAAAAAAGAACTGGCATATCCCGTCCTACCTGTGTTTAATTGCAGATGGACTGATGTAGGAGAATGTCTGACCAAAAATCTATTTCCTTCACCCTGAATTTGCTAGATTCATTAGGGATTGGTAATAATTGTTAAATAATTTCTCAATAAGTACTACTACTATTATTATTATTACTATTACTATCATTAGTAACAAACTATGGTAATTCAGCTGTAAGATCGACACAAACTTCATCAGGATGTTTGTCCAGTTTCCCTAGACCCTTTGAGCAAATGCTGAATGGCGCCGTTGCTTTGATTTCTGGACAGTAAATGTAATTTCACTCTACCCAAGTCTTCTTGAACTCCCTTTTGCTAGTCATGAGAGGAGTGGAGGGTTAATTGTGTAGAGGGTAGAGTGTATTCAAAATCAATATAGAATGTCGCTTGCAGTTCTTTCAGAAAGAGGTTAAAATTTATTTTCTTTTATTAAAATGCTTCATTTTACCTTTACGTATAAGTGTGTAGAAAGAAAAAGTTAAAAATCTGGAGTTCATTAAGACATGTGCACCTGCATACATCATATCTGACTTGTCATACACATTTTAAATTGTATACATGACTCACTATTATTCATCTTTGATATTAATATTTCAATGGATGGGGGAGGGAAATAAAATAAGCAAAATAAACCAATAGTTACATATTATTTCAAATTAGAACATTTTTTAATTTTTTGTCTTAAATTCCTCTTTGAATTATATATACTTATTTTGTATTCAATACCCTTACTCTTATATATATTCTTGTTCGAGCTAATGCCACAACAACATCAAGAGGGATAATGACATCACTTATTTCTAAAGTTTTCTCAGTCAATTGTTCAGTTTCCGAGGTTTCAAATAATTCTTAATGAGGCTTTTTCTTCTTCTGAACTCTGCCAGTGCTAAGAATGTGCTTTCCTTCACACACATACGCACACGAATTCCTACGTAGTGATACAGCTGCTCAGATTACACATTCAAGTCAATGAAACTTATAACGTACTATTTATAGCAAAAGTTGACTCCAAGGAGCAAAGTAACCCCACATTACAGTAGTAGTAATTTTGATACTAGCTATACTACTTTAAAACAATGTGTTATTTCAGTAGTTATATAATTTCATTACCTTGGTTATTGTGTCTCTAAAGTCATCTTTTGCATTCTTATCAGTTCTCATTAACTTCTTGAGTTGTTCTTCTAATTGCAAATTTTCTTTCCCATATTGTAATTTCATGATGTAACACTTTTATTGTTTGTGTTAAATCAATTTCAAGACTATCTCCATTAACTGCGTTTTCATGAAGTGATTATTCTGGAACACTATCTGTCACATCATTTGTTGCTTGTGAAAACAGTTCATCCACTAATTTGTGCCTATTCCTAGAAAGTAGTCGAATGGTTCGACTAGGATTTATTTTTTCAAAACCAACAAGCAACTTCTCGGTAGGCACTGCGTCGGGATTTTAATTTGTTTTTTGTGGGGTATAATTTAATAATACCTGCAGCAATAGTATTGCAAAGCTATCCTTAGCAAAGTGAATAGAACAAATGCGCGTTGAAAATAATGATTACTATTAACGTCAATATAATAAAATAATTTATGGAATCAAAATACACCTTAATTAGTTAACACTTATCGTTCTTTACATTGATCCTATCCTTTCTTCTAGAAACATTTTTCCACGTTTCACATAAATTGGCATCTTTGGGGAAAGAAAAATACTTACTGTCTGTTCCCTTCGTTTTCTTGTTGCAGCTTTCACCACCAAAAATAGCGTACGACGGCATTGTATATTTTATTTCAATATCAATTCACGATATGTTCACCTTTCTGCCACAAAAAAACTTGAAAACTACTAACTCAAAGCAAATCGCTATTACAAAAATTCGTCGTGTACTCAGAGCGCGTTCCATACAATCTGACTAGGTGCCACAAGGGCGCCAAGCAGGCGAGCATCCATCGTGACGTCATGCGCAGAAGAGAACGAAATTTCGTGCGGGATCCGTCTCCCCTTTATTCTTACACCATGACTATTCCTAAACAGGAAATACTAAGTTGGCAGAGCCTCTTGCATTAACACAGTTGGCAACTCCCCTTTGACCTTCATGATTCTCAATCCGTTCACTCCTCGTCCACCTTACAAATAGCCATAATTTTTTAATGTTCCACTGCCTTTCTGACATCATGGGATGCGGGAAAGAACAGGTATAAAACACACTTTTATTAAAAAAATATGTATGGCCGAGCTTCAAAATGCGATCACTTCAATGTTCATGGAGCTCCCACTCCATGATAACATTCACAGCTGCTGAAGTGTCGCGTTTTTAAGTTTCTCAGCGACCTACCGGCACTCAACAACGACTGCAAGGGCCACATTTTCTCCGAAGAATAGAAGCGAGTGGCTGAAGTTCGCAATATGAACTTTCGATTCTGAATGGCCACTGTTCGTCTACCTATCTTCTCAACATAGCCCTCTGCAGGCGAGGTAGCGTTCCATTCGTTCTATTCGAATTGCACCGGAGTGGTGTCTCGCTGTACTCAGCCAAAATAATCTCAGCGCCCGCCCATTGATACCGTTTGTGAAAGCGAGGGCGGGCTTTCCAAAAATAAGAAATTAATTGTTGTGTTCTTAGAAATATCTAAACACCAGGTGTTCGGTAACGGTTGCGACGAGCTTTTCAGAGCCACGTCAGGATTCTCTCCGAATTTCTCCAGCCATAAATCCAGAATCGCCAGCCTAAGAGGCGAAAGAGCGTTCTCTTTATGGAAGCTAGTTAAGTGGTGGGCGATAAAAGAACTCGCGGGGCGAGGGGGGGTAAAAAGGGGCTTTTCTGGCGCACGCATAAATCGCGGCCTGGATAGATGGACTGTTACAATGTTAAGCAACATCTTTCTTTCAATTTATCAATATCTATAATTTCTTTCCAAATAATTCTTTTGAAAATATTCTATACACTAATATAAATATACTAATATTTTAGGTTGGAAATTGTAACTTTGACTCTACTACATCGGACTGCCCGCAAATAATTAGCTTAGTTCAAATACAATTACTATTTATTGTTTCCTTTAAATAACATAAATATCAAAGTTTATTGGTCCACCCTGGTCTCCACTCTTGTTAACCTATTTAACAAAACTGAGTTGACATTCTTACGTTCTCTTCCGTAGGTCTCCAGTCGGCCATGCTGTCGTTGCTTCAATTCAAAATGTCTCCTTTCTTATAACAATAGTCACCACCATCTCACATCTTAACAAATTACAAATTTATGTACTTATATTATCGCGAATAAATCTGTCAAACTGTGATAAATAATACCGGTTGTCGGTATATCACTATATATATATATATATATATATATATATATATATATATATATATATATATATATATATAATTTGAACGTAAACAAAATAACGTATTCCAAGCTCAGGGGGTTCTTTCATTTTATTCTCCACTTGTTCTTTATAAAGATATTTATCTCAAAACTTAATTTTCTCTAGTTTTACCGGTATTTATGAAAGACATTAGAACTATACCATGCATAATACCCACTATCTACGCTGAAGTGTCGATCGTACGTGATTTATTACTAATACATCATAAATACCTTTTAAATAGACGTATATTTCGCCTCGTTGAATAGAAATGTCGAAAGGCATTTTCGCTTACGAGAATTAATTGGGAATTTCGTAACAAATTAATTTAGTAAAATTGCTTCTAATTGATCGAGTGAGCACCTGACCTTATGTAAGTTTGGATCTCGAGGCGCCAACTCAACAAAACGAGGAACGTCACCTCTACCTTTGTAGAACTATTTAATTTTCAGAGGTCTCGCTGGCTCTCGGAATTCGAACCGTGACAAAACGAAATTGTTCGCTTATTGCGCTCACGGAGTCTCTACCTCAATGGCGGATTTCTTCTCTTGGCATTAAAAGTAAAGTTAACTGTACGCAAAAATCTAGGTGTAACTAAAGTTATGGTTTGTGTTTGCATAACAGAAGTGAATGGTTTCCAACTAAGGTAATCACTTGGAATTTAACTTCAAGTTTATACTTCATTGTCCGTGGGATAAAGAGGTGACTGAGAAAGTGGCAAAGTTGAGGGGCTTTTGGCAGCCAGCCGAACTTTCCGACCCCCCTACACTTTGCACCAGTTATACAGTCATGCAAATATCGTTTGTTGCTATACCACTCCAATAATTAATTTCGTTTCTTTTCTATTCATTTTTTCATATCGTATTTTATCAGCATATTTTATCTTATACTCACAAATACTCTTTACATCATTCATTCTTTAAGAACGTATGAAGAATTATTATCACTCACATTTTAGTTTTACGTTTCGTGGTTTCTGCCCTGTTACTATGGCTTGCTAACTTCAGAGTTGATTTCTAGAATGTGCAAAGTCAACTCAATAAGTAGAATTCAATTTTGTGAGCGACACACAATTGTAACTGTAAGGAACTATGATAAGTTTCTATTCTGTTTTCAAACGAGTTTGATAAGGACGCTCAACGTTGTTCTGTACAAAATATGCCACACAGCGCATTTACCAGCACAACAGTTCAATCACAACAAGCGCTTCATGTTGCTAGAATCGGAAGCAATTTTTAAATTCGTCACGCAGAAAATTTGATTATATCTTAATTTATAGCATTGAAGTAGAACGCGCACCCAAACAGTATTTATTGTTGGTTCATACAAATATTTCAAGTTATTTCCTTCACGAACTATCCTTCAAATAATACGCTTTGCGTATACGCCTATAGGTATTTGTGCCTGTTGTCTTCTCCTGCTCAAATTAAATTTCTTTTTTTTCTAGTAAGCAGTAGACATTTCAACATCTTAGACATTCTGGACGCATCTAATCCTTACTTGAAATCATTCTTTAGATATATCTATTAAGAAGTAGTGGCACTTATCAGTGCTGTCTCTGAAATATGGAATGCTAAATTCATTTCAGTTTTCACCATTCTTTTTCCTGGATTAAGTAGCATATCTCCGATAAGCAGTACTCAAGTAATTCAAGTAAGGATATCGAAAGTAATATACAAAACTATTTGTTTTATTACTTCACATATATTTTATTGCTTCATAAAAGGTGATTCAAAATGATTGAGACAATGGGAAATGATAGGAATTTTGAAGAATTCCATGTCGAGTGGAAGATTTTCTGTTGCTGCGAACATTCTACTTTTCGAAAAAAATTGGGCTTTTATCTTACTTCGGAGCGCGCAAAATAAAATTGGCAGCCGTCTCGCCCCAACGTAAATCGGCGATCTGAGATATTTCGATGGTTTGTTTTTCTCCTGAGAAGTTAGTTCAACGGTAGGTTAATACGTTGAACTTTGATCTGATTTACACCGTTCCTTTTGACGAACGATTCAGGAGTTTTAGCGAACGTGCGTAGTATTGCCTTCGGATTTTCAGAAGCCACATTGCGCATGCGTGGGTTCGGTAAAACTCCAAAATCGTTCGTCAAACGGAGCGTGAAAATTGATCTAGGAGAAGAATGCAAGTGACTCATTGAAGTCATGGTCACAATTTACTTCTTGTGTTTATTAATTATTTACAAGAATTCTCAATTAATGCACTGAAAATTGTCCCCAAATAACAGTACGTTGCTATGAACGAACATGTTGCTCTGCTGTTCCGAACTTCCTTTTTGGGTGTCTTCCTACAATTACAATTGTGAAGATACATATTTTTCTTCTGAATTAAATGTGTTCATCAAAAACAGAACTTCAAATACGGTCATGTTGAATCTTTTTGAAAATATGAGTATTTCTGCACTCATAGTAGTAAATTTACTGGGCTTCGTGAACGTAATTCCAGACAGCTTCGTAAGTTACAAGTGTATGTTATTTCATATTTCTTTGTTCGTTTCTTACGTTCTATCTTTTGTTATACATTTGCAAATTCATCTTTTAGAAATTATTTAAAACATATTGAAAATATATGAAATAAACATTACTAGCCTTCAGGGAACATCGGATTGGAATGCAACAATGGCTCGGCAAAAATCATTAAAATGCTAACTTCTGTGAATTACGTCTTATTGTTGGCACATGATTTACCTGTATGAAAAGCAGTTATAATTTATTATGACATTTGCTTGAAAATATTTAATTTTTGCTCCAAATTTTCTACAATTTATAATGAGTTTTACAAAAAACTGATGACTGAGATGTGTTAATTAGGAGATAAACTGCGTAACTATTACTAAAGGCGAGAAAGTACGTTCTGTTTTAGCCCCACTAGTTCTTTCTGTAATATTGTGCTATCTCTGGCGCTCCACAAAATGTGTCGTGTTCGCAGTCGGGCGCGGGCGCGGGCGCGGGCGCGGGGGCGGAGGTGGCGGCGTGGGTGGCCGTGCCGGCGACGGCGGCGCTGGCGCTGGCGGCGGCGCTGTGCGCGCGCTCCCGCTGCTGCGCGCTGCGCATCAAGCTGCGCGACGGCCGCCTGCGCGTGGTGCGGCTGCGGCGCGGCGCCGGGGCGGGCGCCGGCGCCGCCGCGGGCGTCTTCAACTTCTCCAACGCCGACAGGTGGGCCGCCCTCCCTCACTCACCCCTTCCTCACCCACCGCCATCCTTCCTCACTCTCCACCGCCGCCCTTCCTCACCCACCGCCGCCCTCCCTCACCCTCCGCCACCCTTCCCCATCCTTCCTACCGGAAGAGGTGGCTCAGGGCATCAACTGATGCCACTACATCGGACCGGGAGGTCCTGTGTCTGAGTCTCTGCAGTGTGAAGATTTTTATCACTAGCTAGACAGCTAGGTCGAATTCAGTCGCTGTCTGGAGGAGAATTCTATCGGTCGGCTGCTCTGATCAGTAGTTTTACATGGTTTCACCGATCAATACCAGGCGAATGCCGGAGCGGTACTCTAACAAACGGGCCACGGACCTCACGCGATCTTCCTTTCCTCTTCTTTGTTTTATTTTCACCCCTTACTTACATAGACACTTCCATGCACTACATTACTCCACATGCCGGGAGACCGGTCGGGAGCTTAGAGCTTGTCCCGGCTGGTGGGAGATACCTGGTTGTGGGAAACCTCGTTAACCGTAGGTTGGTGCCAGATCCCGCCATCCAGCAGCGGAAGATCACTGCCACCTCTCGAGGAAAACATGCACTACCTTACGGGACTAACGACCTCAGAATGTAATGCGTCCGGAATCAGTAATCGAAAGCCACTCTTCCTCACCCTCCGCCACCCTTCCTCAATTGACGGAACCAATTCAAACGGACGTTTTAAATTCCCTCTGAATTTTAAACGGATATTTTGACCTGGGGGGTACTTTATATAAATCCTCAAAATTTTCTCAAAAATGGCTCCAAATTGTTTGATTAAACTTTGTCCGCGGATAGCCTAAACCACCCTTAAGAGAACAATGCAGGTCTCATCTTCGTTTAAATCCCTTATTTTTTGAAAATTGCCAAGTTCAAAATTGTTTTCGGGTTTTCCTACAACTACAGTGTTAAGAGGATTTTCTGTTGTTGAAAGATAGATCTTGAGATATAATCAGGGACAATTTTTCAAAAATGACTATATTTCTCATAATTTTGAGTGAAATGTAGGCAATTTTGTTTATTTTTTAAACAATTATTTTCTCAAAAACTGCTCCAAATGTTTTCTTCAAATTTTCTCTTCGTATGTATAAAAACGGTGAAAGAATAGCTGCTAGACTCATTTCCGGCGATCACTATTTTCGAAAATTGCAAAAAGGTACTATTCAAAATTACAAAATTGTAGATAGTGCCTTAAACAAAATCTGTTCAAAAATAATCAGCTCTTTAAAAACTGTCATGTTCATTTGTTTAAAAAACAAGTCGTTTTCGGATAATTTGTGCTTGAGGCATTTACGCAATTTATTAAAAAACTTTCTCAAAACTCGCTCGAAACTTTTTTTTCGATAAATAGAACAACGAACGCTAAAAAGAAAGGCGCAGGTCTCATTTTCGTTGAACTCTTTGAATTTTCGAAAACTGCAAACGTAGAAATAATGCGAGAAACCATGTTGTGTTAGAGTACCACTAGGGAGAATTTTGATATCTGCCTGTTGAGAGTGCAAATTCTGTACATTGTTCATCGCGTCGCACATCTTCCGGCCGCCGCGCCGCACATCTTCCGGCCGCCGCGCCGCACATCTTCCGGCCGCCGCGCCGCCAGGGCGCGCCGTGCGGTGACGTCAACGTAGGCAACCCTCCGCACGCGAGTGCTCGGCGGGCAGCGGAGCGGGCCCGTGTCCCTGGCGCGGCGCAGGGGTGGAGCTATCTGGTGCCATAAGGCCCAGCGATCGCCAACACAAAGCCGACGCGAAACCATGGCCAGCGATAAGGTGTAGAGAAGCGGCAGCGTAAGAAATAGAGGGGGACACTGAGAAAAAGGGAGGAAGGGTGAAAGAATGAAAGAGGGAAAATGAGCGAGAGATTTTAAGGACACAGGCTCTCTCTCTTAACACTTCAAATATCTCTGAAAAATATCCTATTGATTCCGCTAAGCAAAACAAATGTCAGCCTATATATCATCGCATGAATAAGTCAACTTTTAGATTCACATTTTCTGACAAATAAAAACTAAGGTGGTTGCTCCGATAATCGCAATATCGGAAGGGGGCAATACATACGAAGGCCATGTTCTTTCATCGTCCGATGAACTACAAAAAAAGGCAAAGGTAAGTAAATTAGTGCTGCTACAAAATGGCGCAGACTTTTCCGTATTAGCTTGGAGCTTCCTTTTCAGTTTACTCCACCCCATCCCGACTCCCTGAGGACTTTACGAGCCTCCACCCCACGTAGTAACTTTTGATCAATTAGAGGTTCTGAAGGAAGACTATTAAACGCAAGAACTTGGAAAAGTGGCTCAAAGAAGAGTAAATTGCTGATGGAATCTCTAATATTTTAGAACAGAATTTTATGGATACGAGGGAAATGTGGACAGGAAGGGGTGCAATGCCAGGTTCATTATGTAACTGTGTATTTGGAATGTCCCAGGGAGATTTCGTGGTAGTGCATAGGAATCAATTTTGGAAAATTTGCAAATTTTGATACGTGTTTTGTCTGCGGCAGCCCGCACTGGGGAAGAATGAAAGAGTTTCACTCTGATCATTGATTGATAGAAATGAACAGCAACATGTAGTCATAAGAGGGAATGATTTTTACTTTCCCGTATACATAGGTATATACGGAGTCATGTACGTAGTATATGGAAACTCATGTACTGCTGCGCGAAAAAACGGCGAATTTTCGTCAGAAAAAATTCATTGCCGGACCCTGATAACAAAAAAGTGGATACATCCCGTTGCTAAATTAACAAAAACTAGTGGTGCTACAGAAGGGCACGGTTTTTCCCGTATTAGTTTTCTATTTCCTTGGGTCTGGGCTAGCTACATGCTAGCTATTGGCAATTGTCACATACTAATGCCAGCTGCCGTCCATCGCCGCCCAAACAATTTTTTGGACATCTTAATTTTTCGGTTTCCTAATGGTAGAACAGAAAGATTATTTTAGAATATTAAATAACACAAAAACCTCGTCCTAAATAGTAATTTTCTTTGAAAAATGTGGAGCTGTTTATTAGAAAATGGCGTTTAAGTTCGACTAAAACTGCGAAATTTGAAACTCTTTTCCCACAGAAAAATTTTGAGTTTTAGAAACACTTCATTTAAAGTCATTTGAAGCACTTACACTCACAAATACAATAATGTTTACAAATTGCTGGTAATGTGCATATTAAAGATGTGAGAGATCATTAAAAATACATTTCTGTATTTTTTGAAAAAACGAAAAAGTACCTTAAAATAAACTTTACGTCATATTAAAGAGTGAAATTAGCACTATCCGTTCGAAAAGATTGAAAAAAAATGTGGAGCCATTTATGAGAAAATGGCGTTTGAGCGTCTCTGAATATGCGGAATTTTGAGCTATGAGCTAAACGCCATTTTTTTAACTGCTCCAAATTTGTCAAAGAAAACTGGCATTTAGGGCGAGGTTTACTGTTCTTTAACATTCTAAAATTAATATTTTCGTTCTACCTTTAGGAAACGGAAATATTAACAAAATGTGAAAAAAAATGTAGTTTGGGCAGCGATAGATAGTAGCTGTCACGAGTATGTGGCGATTGCCAATAGCTAGCAAAGACCCAAGAAAATAGAAAGCTAACACGGGGAAGTCTGTGTCATTCCGAAGCACCACTAGTTGCTTTTGCGCCACGGAGTAGAGGTCTCCATACTACATAGTTCGCATACGGGCATAAAAGCACGTTTTCTGGTAAACCAAATTTTCGGTATCAAGAAACCATAAAATGTTAATATTTACTGCCCAACATTTTAGAGGAAGTTATTTACTACATATAGGAGCCAGAATTATCCATTTTTTCGGATCAAGGAGTTTTTCTGTCAAAAAATGGCCATTTCCGCAGCACATTACAGGGTATATGGGGCACATTACAAGGTTTCTCTCTACCACGTAAGTAGTATACGAGACAGTAATGTGAATTATTATAAGAGCTTAAGAAGGAAACTAAACGAGACCACTTCTTCGCCAGCGGCACCTGTGTTAAGCCCTATTCTGAAGAGGCCTTGCCTCCTCTGTTGCAGCCACGGCATGCTGGCCTTCCCCATTCACCAGGAGCGCAACATCATCTACGTCGAGAAGGAAATAGAGGTAGGTGCGCGGCGCGGCGCGGCGAGGTTGGCTGCGGTCAATTGACGGCCTCGCACCGCACGTGGCCCTAATCTGCCGACCCTCCGCGCGCAACGGGCGCTCAACCCTTTCCTCCCACGCCTATCGCTCCTGACAGCAAGTTGCCCGTCGTCACACTACCCGGCAGTTAGCAAGTTCACCGATTTTGAAAATATTTTTTCGGGACGCGTGCATGCAAACTATTATTACCGTTGACCGCTCATCGAGGGATAAGCGTACACCAAAGTACCACTGAGCGGGAGACGCACTGTAAACTAAATACCCTGGTTTCCGCATAGGAAACAAAGCACTGGAGTGGCATCAAAAACACGACTGCCGTGCGTCAAATATTGAGAACGATAACAAGAGTACTTGTAAGTTTTCATGAAATTGTGCTAAATAATAATGATAATAACAATAAAATAATAATAATAATAATAATAATAATAACAACAACTCCACCTAGGGAGTACACGACCTTGCAGTTGGTGGTGGGGCTTGAGTACCCCCATGAGCCTTAAAGCTATGTCAGTGGTAGCCTAGCTGCCGGTAGGGCCTCCCTTGCTGAATAGGTTGAAGGTGAGGAGTCAGACAAAGAAGTACTCCATTTTGAGGAGAGTGGGAAGTAAGTAGAGAGGGAAGGGTCATGAACCTTTGGACTTCCTGTTGTCGGCCCATGGAGGGTACAGGAGAGAAACTGGGTTGGCACACCAGGCCACTGATTAGAGTGGAGGCCCGAACCTTGCATTAGCCAGCGAAGGAGGCTGCCTTCAGCAGTCAGTGAAAATCCCGTAGGGTTTAGTAATGCCGACTGGCGATCGGAGGGACCCCTTGCTGGGCCCTGCGGGGGGATGTCCCGAGGCCACTGTGGGTCGCAGTAACGGATGGCAGGAAACAACCCGAGGGTTAAGTGTGGTCTGTGAACTCGAACTTGCGTCCTGCGAATCTTCAATTCAAACCAATGAGCAAAATGGATAGAATAAGCAATGTAATGAACCTTAACGTGCCTTGTTCTACCAATGTCCCATACCTGCTCAGAAACCGAGCTAATGTCACCTTGTCGACGTCTGGCCATCCCACGAATGTTAGTCCCAGGGACCCAGAGCCGGCAGTAGCTCGAAGCCATCGTCAGAGATGGACCCGGGATGAATTAAAGGAGGTGATGTGGTGCTTTTACTATGCAAAACGCGAAAAATGGGGGCTCAGAAATAGAAGTTTTCAAGGTATGGAGAGAGCGGAACCCAGATATCAGACCTATCCTAGACTCAAAGAAGCTTGCCAGTCAACGACGATACATACTCAGTAGTGGAAAATTCACAGCAGAACAACTTGCTGACATTGAGAGAAATGCGGAGTATGTACTTCGCTCGAACAATCCACATGACGAACATGTAGAACTTGAAAATTATGATCCCGTGGAAGGTTCATCTCTTTCCGGTGAAACACACGTCAGTGGTGAAAATTCATCTCGCAATGAATTACACGATAAGGACATAATGCGAAATCTCCTTCGGCACGAGATAGAAAGAGTTAGTCAACTTCCGCTTGAATCTCGTGAACCGTTGAGGAGAATATACGAATATAGCCAAAGCTAAAAGAGTGATAGAAACAGTGAATTCTGTCTTAAATGAGGTGGTGGAGACCCCAGGCAGAGATCTAGATATTACTGAAATCAATCACATCATATATGCAACTGGATATCTAGTATCTCAGATAATTTTGGGGCCAGCCAAGAACACCGACGGCCGACAGCAAAACAGAGTAAACAGCTCTGTACCCCCATGGATGAACAGAATTATGAAGCGGATAGCCGACACCCGGCGCGAAATATCACTCTTAGCTGAGGCATCTTCTAAATCAACGCACACCTCTAAAGTTCAACGAAAAATATTCAATGTTGAACAAAGATACCAAATTGAAAATGACACCAGCAGGCTAATGGTAGTTGAGAAGCTAAAAGAGAAAATTCAAGCATGGGCTCAAAGAATTAGACGTTACAAACGTAGAATAGATTTCCGTGTACAGAACCGGTTGTTTTAAACAGACGCGAAGAGATTCTATCGCAATCTGACTCAAAAACCGAATGGCAAAGCTGTTACTCCTTCAAAAGATGACGTCGAAGCATTTTGGGCAGGAATCTGGGAGGAGAGCAGATCGTACAACAAAGACGCATCTTGGCTTCAATCTGAAGTTGATGCTGCCGATGAACTTGTAGAAACAGTGGAAGATGTTCACCAATTCTCGGAAGACGACCTCTTCCAAGCAATTAAGAACATGGGAAACTGGAAGTCCCCCGGGATTGATAACATCCAGATTTATTGGATTAAGAAATTAACAGCAATATATTCTCATCTAGCAAAGGCTGTTAATAA
This sequence comes from Acheta domesticus, assembly GCA_031308135.1. Taxonomy (NCBI): domain Eukaryota; kingdom Metazoa; phylum Arthropoda; class Insecta; order Orthoptera; family Gryllidae; genus Acheta; species Acheta domesticus. The sequence goes on along the minus strand of JAHLJT010000631.1, from coordinate 34,015,481 downwards.
AATTTTTGAAAACCCAAAGGAAATCCCGGAATGGCTCACACGCGGCATCACGTATTTGCTACCCAAAGTGGGAGACAGCTCTTTGGCGAAGAACTACAGGCCAATTACATGTCTGCCAGTCCTGTACAAAGTTATAACTTCAGCCATAGCTGACAAAATGTACAGACATCTAGATAAAAAATCATCTAATGTCAGCTGAACGAAAAGGATGTCGTAAAGGCTCTTATGGCTGTAAGGAAATCTTGCTACTGAATCAAGTCATCTTGAATGATGTAAAGAAACGCAAACATAATTTGAGCATGGCTTGGATTGACTACCTAAAGGCCTTTGATAGTGTACCACACGATTGGATTTTCAAGACCTTGGAGATCTATCGATTTCATCCTAGACTTATTGAATTTTGCAACGCTAGTATGAAGTCGTGGAGTACCAGGTTACTAATCCACAGCGGAAAGGAAGCAGTAGAAACCAGAAATATTCAGATTAACAGGGGGATTTTTCAAGGAGATTCACTATCCCCTCTGCTGTTTTGCATTAGTTTGAACCCACTATCGAGACAGTTGTCGCAAGCTGACTTTGGTTACAAGCTCCATGGCGATGAAAGGCCAGTATCACATTTGTTTTACATGGATGATCTGAAAGTGTTTGCTAAGAATGAAGCGATTCTCTCCCAAATGCTGTCTGTCGTGAATGACTTTAGCAATGACATCTGCATGAATTTTGGTCTTGACAAATGTGCAAAAATCAATTTAAAAAGAGGGAAACTCACAACATCTGAGAACATTGAAATTGATACGCACACTGTGATTCAAGATCTTGAGCCAGGTAAAACTTACAAATATCTGGGCATTGAAGAATGTGAAACCATCTCGAACGACACAATGAAAGAGAGAATTAGAAAGGAGTATTACAGAAGAGTGAGACTTGTCCTGCAGTCTGCTCTGAACTCCAGGAATAAAATATCTGCAATAGGTAGTTTGGCGGTACCTGTAGCCGAATACAGTTTTGGACTAGTGGACTGGACTGAGCAGGAAATTCGCACCATGGATCGAAAAACCAGAAAACTGCTAACAATGCATCATGTTTCCCACCCTCGAGCTGATGTACATAGACTTTATGTGTCACGTAAGGAAGGAGGAAGAGGCCTCAGACAAATTGAGGCCTCCTGGCACAACGCAATAGTCGGGTTGGGGAAGTATGTAGTCAGCCATCAAGATGACCCTCTAATGAGGCAGGTCATGAAATCTGACCGATGAATGGGAAACAGAGGCATTGTTAGTGTAGCAAGAAGCATTGCGAAGAAAACTAGGCAAGACACGTCGAATAACACAGACATTGAACTTCTGATGCTGCTAAACATGAAGTGTGAGACACAAAAAATGTTAAAGAAATCGTGGAGAGACAAACCACTCCACGGACTATACCTAAAAAGAATGGACAAGGTGCAGATCAATAAAGATCAATCATTTATGTGGCTTAAAAGGTGAAGAATGAAGCTAGAATCGGAAGCACTTGTAATAGCTGCCCAAGATCAGGCCTTGAGAACACGACATTATGATAAAACGGTTCTCAAAATTTCCCAAGATGATAAATGCCGCATTTGCCTGGAGCAAGTAGAAACCATTGATCATATTTTCTCAGCTTGTCCAATCCTAGCAAAGACCGAATACCTTAAAAGACATGACAGGGTGTGTAGCTACCTCCACTGGCAGATCTGTACCGCTCTCGAAGTTCCAAACACATGCCCCAAGTGGTACGAACACTCACCAAAACCGGTGACGTCTGTTGGATTGTGTACGATATTGTACGACCAACAAATTCAAACTGATCGCACAATAGCGGCAAACGGCGATATAGTTATCCGGGATTTGGCGAAAAAATCGTGTTTGCTTATCGATGTTGCTGTAGCCTGCGATCAAAACGTCGTTACCAAGGAGGCAGAGAAACGTCGTAAATACAAGAGTTTGGAAATCGAGATCAGCAGAATGTGGGGCGTAAAAGCACAGGTCGTCCCGATAGTTATCGGAGCTCTGGGATTTGTTCCGCAAAATTTGAGTAAGAACTTGTCTAAACTCCCAGGTAATTCAAAAGACTGGGAAGTGCAAGAAATAGCTTTATTTGGAACAGCCCACATTTTGCGTAAAGTATTGTAGAGGCACTGATAGTCACCGAATCTGCTCCTTAGGTAGCTGGTTGCAGCCTGGAGTAGATTTTATATTCAGCCGACTCATAAGATCTTTAGTCGTGATGTAATGGAATAATAATAATAATAATAATAATAATAATAATAATAATGACTAGTGGTAAACCATTCGATCATGTCATTGAAGGTATCCCCATTATTCTCTCATTGGGTAAAGAATATCGGTTTTAACCTCGTTTCGCAGAACGCTTCCTCTGCTTTGCATTCGCAGGAGGCGAAGGCGCGCGGCGACGCGGATACCTTCGAGATCAGCTACGAGCGGCTGGCGCTGGGCCGGCAGATCGGCAAGGGCGCGTTCGGCCGCGTGTTCCTGGCGCAGGCCGAGGCCATCGCCCGCACCCCGGGCCTGCAGACCGTCGCCGTCAAGAAGCTCAAGCGTGAGTCACTGCTCCAATGACCACTTCCGTTACGCGCTCGCCTCCAACGGACAGTTTTCGTGGAACCGTTCGATTTTCCCAAACGAGAGTGTAAACATTCTCTCTATTAAGTGGCGCTTAGATAGGCCAACGGCCGGTCACATTTTGTAGATAAACTTTATTAAACGGTCACCTCGAACGATTTGGAACTGTATGATAGTAAAAAGCAGAAATCTAGTAGATATTTCTCTTGATTACTACGAGGGATTGCTCGAAAATGGCTTATGTAAAAAAGGCTTGATAAAAAATTACTTAAAAATCACTCTTTCCGGAAGTCATAAACGAAATCATTAATCGAACACATTAATTGTCACTGGACTTCAGCCGAGTTCTGGACCCCAAAATCCAACGTCTCCCTCACGCGCTTGGGCCTGGGCGTGGACATAGGCCTGGGTTTAGGACCGAGCCTGGGACTGGGCTTGGGGGTGAGTCAGCGATGGGATTGGGTTTGAGGCTAGGCCTGGGTTTGGGACCGCGCTTGAGCCTGCGCTCAGGCCGGCAATTGGTCCCGAGCTTGGGTCTCCGTTTGATCATGAGCTCTTGTTGGGGTCTGAACTTGGGCCTACGCTTGAGACTGCACTAGGTCTCAGCATGAGCTTGGGTATCAACTTGTCTGCGCTTGGGCCCGCCCTTGGGCCCGCCCTTGGGCCCGCCCTTGGGCCCGCCCTTGGGCCCGCCCTTGGGCCCGCCCTTGGGCCCGCCCTTGGGCCCGCCCTTGGGCCTGCTCTTGGGCCTGCTCTTGGGCCTGCCGTTGGATTGTCCATAGGACGTCCCAGCGCCTGTACTCAGGCGAGCGTTTGGGCCTCAGCTCAGACTTGAGCCTGCGCTTAGTTCTGGTCCGAGGCGTGGGCATGCGCTTGCGCTTGGACCTGAGGTCGGCGTGCGTGTTTTTCCACAGCGCGCGCGTCGGCCGACGAGGTGGAGGAGTTCCTGTCGGAGATCGCCATGCTCAAGAAGGTGGGGCGCCACCCCAACGTGGTGAATATGCTGGGCTGCTGCACGCTGCGCGAGCCCTTCTGCATGATCATGGAGTACGTGCCGTGCGGCGACCTGCTGCAGTACCTGCGCCGTCTTCGCGTGGAGTACGAGCGCTTCACTTGGGGCAGCCACCTGCGGCCGCCGTCGGGAGCGCTGCCGTCGCCGCGCAGCCCCGCGCCCTCCTTCGGCCTGGGCGCCGGGCCGCGCTACATCGACCTCCTGCTCGCCCCGTGAGTGCCATTACTAATTAGTATATTGAGGGTTGGGAACGCTCAACACGTTGCTAAGGCCCACGAATGATTAGCTTTTAAATATATGATTGTGATAATAACGATGAAGTGAATAGTGGATAAATGAAACGAGAGACGAGAAAACAGGAGGAACCCGCGAAAACCTTCTGAAAGTTTGCTTTTCCACAACGAAGTATGCGTGGATTGGCCGGGAATCGAACCCGAGCCCCAGTGGTGTTTTTTTTTCCAAATTGAAGAAACCCCTGTCAATCTGGCGCGAGTCAAAGCTCTGAGATTTTGAGAAACATGCATTAATTTTTTAGGGTACTTTACATGAAGCTCCCCGAACATTTTCAAAATTTTACCAAAAAGGCTCCAAACTTTTTCTTTAAATTTCTTGTAAGAATAGAATAAAATACGCTTATTAAGGTGGCATACGTCCGATTTTCACGGTTTCCTCTGAATTTTCGAAAATTGCAAAAGTTTGAATTTTGTTCGGCGTCTTCTTCCAACTACAAAATTGCAGATAGAGATTTTTCCTTCAAATGAAATTTGTTCTCCAAATTGGTTCATTCTTTAAGGTCAGGTATATTTTTTTGAAAATTTTAGTAGTTTTCGCTCTATATTTCGTGCAATTTGTGCAATTTTAAAAACAAAACAACAAAAACCATATTTTTTAACAGCAGCTCCAAATTGTTTCTTTTAACTTTTGGTAGGGATAGTACTAAATTAAGAAAATGTGCAAAAATGTACTTTGGGAGGTGATAGACTACAGCTGCAAGAGTATGTGGCAATTCCAAATAGCTAGCCCAGATCCAAGGAAATAGAAAACGAATACGTGAAAGTCTGTGCCATTTTTTAGCACCACTAATTATAAAGTGAAATTTTCCATATGACCTGTAGAATTTAATCGTTTCGATAAAATTCAAATCGTAATTTCACATTGAAAGTGTACGAATCGATCTGAAAACTTCTGTTACGTGTGTGGAAAATTTACACCCAAACTTCGAAGAAAAAATATATGAATTTACAAAACTCGTGTGTTCTTTATACTTTGGCTGTCGTGTTTGTGATCAGGACAAACCATGGGCTGCTCTCCAGTGTTGTGTCATCTGTACAACGAATCGTTTATGGAAAACTCCAATCATCCCACCAATGTGGAGAATACTGACAAACATTTTAATGTCTGCATATTATTGCACAAATATCCGTATTCCATTTTTAACTTGTTCTTACCTCATGTGAAACAGGTTAATAAAATATAGTAATATAACCGGAGTAACAATGCGGAAATTATTATAGGATTTTGTTTATTTCAAATGCTAAATATGTTTTCATCTTTTGAACCTTTGAAAGGTTTTATGATGATTTTCTAAATCAGCGTGATCGAAATCAGTGTGAGAGAAATCAGGGATTTTCCTTTGAAATCATCTTCTTTCATCCTGGAGGTATGAAATTAATGTTTTTGTTCCCTAGTGTTATTATCTCTAGACCCAGCGTTTTTTCTATGATCAGCTTTCTCCCGCTGTTACTTCCAAATGTTTCCACCAAAGTCTAGTCTACGCATATTTTGCTTGCTAGAGTGGCAATTTTGCTTTTAAAAACTATTTTCTCATTCGCCGTAGTCCTCCACTCAAGAAGCGTCTCCTTGTTTTTATGATCAGTTGGCATCTGCAGTTATCTTTGAAAATAGGGATTACAAGACCCACTGTCCGCAATGTCTCACAGACCCACTGTCTGGGCGGTAATGTTTCACGACAGCTCTTAATAATAAGATCGACTAATAGATCGTGATTCTTTGTCACAATCGAGGGTTGCGTTGTAAATGTTGGGTGGTAGGTAATAACAATGTTTAAATTGAGCAGAAGAGAAAGAGGGACAAACTCAAAACCCAAATTTATCTTTTCCTTTCAAAATCGTATTCATAAATATTGAAATAACACCCCAAACATGATGTATATAAGAAGTAGAGCTCTGCAATCAGGCGAAAACAACCGCTCGAGACTCTCGGGCTCCGCGCCGACGCTCGGCGAAGGGAGGGGGACCTAGCTTGGGGAGGAAGAAATAGCTGTTTAACGGACATTTCGACCGGCCGCCTTGCGGCTCCCGCCGAGACTCGGGAGTCGCCGACCAACGGCCGCTCGGCCAAGCGCCGGACTGCGCGGTAGCTTCGCCCTCAATTCATGTACAGGATATAAAGTATCCGCATGTACTGATCACAACTCTTTCAATTCATTGTAATCGAAAGAAAATAAAATTTCAATTAAACGATTAATTTGTTGAAAAGTAACAATTTATCGATTGACTGGAAATAATTTTACAGAGACAAACAATACATTTTTTGAAAGAATTAAGACGAAGAAAGACTCCGAAAATAAATTTAAACCTTTATTGCATGAATTTTTATATTTTTTATATATTTATAGTGCTTAAGGGAAGATAATTCGTTGCGTACTAATTGTAATGTCATTTAAGTTTCTTACAAACCCGAATATAAGGCGTATTTATGAAATTCAATGAGTATTTGGTCATAATTTCACGAGTATATAAGAAAAACGCATATGCTAAACAAAAGTGAGATGGGTACTAATTTATTGTGAAATAGCGGCCAAACAACAGAGGTCACAGCACATTAGCCTATTCAACTCAATAATTCAAAATACATTATTTACTATTATATACACACGTTTAACATTATTTTAAAATCGGCAAACGTATGTATTCACGAAATGGTGCATATAAAGTTTTCTATGTACGAGTACAATGTTTTTCAATTACTCCATTATTTTTCGTTTCAATACAAGATAAGAGATTAATTGTAATTAAAAAATCGTAAAAGCTGAAATTGTGAATCATTGACTTCTGTGGAGTAGTATTGAAACTCCACGAGAGCCCCTTCCTTTGGGTGAACTACAGTGAACAGCGTGGCAGGAAGCGATAACAATGGTTGTGCGAGATGACTCGGTGGCTCCCACGCAGAGCGCCATCGCCTCTGCGACGAAATTTCCAGGAAAGGACAGGAAGCAGTTGAAAGAGAAGGGTCGAGATACGAGAAGGGTCGAGCACAAAGCTTCCCTCGAAAGGTATTGAGAAGCTCCCAAGATTATAAATAAAACTAAAAGTACAATGAGCTCAAAACAATGCTGGGGTGACTGAGGCACCCTGCGTGTCTACTGCTTGGATAAGAAACTAAGACCTACGTTTCAGATGTCTGAAAATTACAACAACAACAACAACAACAACAACACCAACTAAAATATTTGGAAAAAGACAACAAAAATACAAAATTGGAAGGGAAAGGTACTAATATATTTCATTGCACTTGCATCTAAATTTAGCAGAGCATTTGTATTTACACCATATAAAATGAAGGAAAATTAATGATTCTATGTTCATTAGAATAAAATAGGCAATTTCCGAAACATCCGATGCCTAGTCATTACAAAGAACGGAATTTGTCTCGAGAACTTTTGAATGCTTTTTCTTTGAAGTCTCAGGCAGAACTGCAATAGATCCACTCGAGGTTCTCCAGTGCGTCCGAGGAGTCGATTTTTAAAGCTTTTTATTCTTTTTTTATATTAAAATTTATTATTTGAAAATTAATATTAACATTCGTCTATATATTAAATTTTGAAAAAACGATATTATTGGTGATTTATTTTAAAAACCATTCAATACTCCTTCCTTTTCCTGAAACTTGGCATTAGATATTTACTCCGACGTGTCGGCCGAGTGTTACGTGGCGCAATTCGCCTGAACGGGGTCTGCCGGTTGATGACGACCGGCCGAGTCTCGGTCGGCAGCCAGCTCCCGGGAGTCCGCAACCGGTTGCGAAGGACAGTCGAGCGCGTGGTCTCGAGAGAAGAGAGGCGAGCGAGCGCTGGTCGGTAAAAATCGCGGAAAATGCAGACCTCTAATAAGAAGCGTAACTCCATTTGGAGTTTGGTTTTTCCACAAAGTTTTCTGACAATATACAAGGGAATTGTCGAGATGGTGCTTTACGTTGTTGCCGCCGCTTTAAAATGCCACTAAATTACCGTTTTTATTCTGAAGCAAATACTTAAATCAAAAGTATTTCAATAGAATAACTAGTGATGCTAAAACAGCACGTACTATCTCGCCATTAGTAATGGTTATGTAATACCATCTATACCACAATTTCTCTCCGAACTAACACATCTGAGTCATCATTTTCTGTAAAACTCATTACAAAACGTAGATCATGTGGTGCGAAAACTAATAATTTTCAAGCAAATATAAACACAAATTTGACAATTATAACTGCTTTTCATACAGCTAAATCATGTCACAACAAGGGGACGTAATTCATAGAAATTCGGCAGCCGAGTCGCAACGGGGAATACTTTTCTTGCATTCCAATCTGATATTCCCTGAAGGCTAGCATTTTTTTCATATATTTCAAATAGGTTTTAAAGAATTTCTATAAGATGAATTTGTAAACTTATAATAAAAGCTCGACTGTAAGAAACGAACAAATATATATGATAAAATATGCAAATTCTAATTTATATCAATTTTGGAGACTATCAGCTGAACGGTTTAAGTATTAGCGTTGACCACGGACAGAGAAATGGACAGACGGAAGGATAGACGGACGGACAGACAGAGAGACGCGCAAGCAGCCAGACAGAAGGGCAGGCAGACAGCCACAAGAGCAGGCAGACAGACAGACAGACGGGCGGGCAGACAGTCGGGGCGGGCGGGCAGACAGACAGACAGTCGGGCGGGCGGGCGGGCGGGCGGGCGGGCGGGCAGGCAGACAGACAGACAGACAGACAGACAGACAGACAGACAGACAGACAGACAGACAGACAGACAGACAGTCGGGCGGGCGGGCAGACAGACAGACAGACAGACAGACAGACAGACAGTCGGGCGGGCGGGCGGGCAGGCAGACAGTCGGGCGGGCAGGCAGACAGTCGGGCGGGCGGGCAGGCAGACAGTCGGGCGGGCGGGCGGGCAGGCAGACAGTCGGGCGGGCGGGCGGGCGGGCGGGCGGGCGGGCGGGCGGGCGGGCGGGCGGGCGGACAGACAGACAGACAGACAGTCGGGCGGGCGGGCAGACAGACAGACAGTCGGGCGGGCGGGCAGTCGGGCGGGCAGTCGGGCGGGCAGTCGGGCGGGCGGGCGGGCGGGCGGGCGGGCGGGCGGGCGGGCGGACAGTCGGGCGGGCAGGCAGACAGACAGATAGACAGACAGACAGACAGACAGACAGACAGACAGACAGTCAGTCAGTCGGGCGGGCGGGCGGGGAGACAGACAGACAGTCGGGCGGGCGGGCAGACAGACAGACAGACAGTCGGGCGGGCGGGCAGACAGACAGACAGTCGGGCGGGCGGGCAGACAGACAGACAGTCGGGCGGGCGGACAGACAGACAGTCGAGCGGGCGGACAGACAGACAGATGGACAGACAGACGGACAGACAGACGGACGGACAGCCAGACGGACGAACAGACAGACGGGCAGACAGACAGACGGGCAGACAGACAGACGGGCAGGCAGACAGACAGACGGATAGACAGGCGGATGAACGGGCAGACGGACGGACAGACAGACGGACTGAAAGACAAGAGACAGACTAACGGAAGGACCGACTGACGGGCAGACGAACAGACGGACGAAGTGACGGACGGACAGACAGACACGGTGGGACGGACAAACCGGCCGGCCGGCCGGCCGGCCGGCCGGCAGGCAGGCAGACAGACGGATGTTTTGTCATCAATAGATTTTTTGGAAGCACGGACCCCAAAAGCGCACATTCTGACTATACAACCTGTTAGAATTTACTATATAAAGGAACACTATATACCCACTTTTTCGTTATCAGAGTCTGACAGTAACAGTTTTTCCGCGGAAAAATTTGCTGTTTTCGGCGCACATTCAAATACTTTCTGTTCTAACGAAGTACTTACTGTTCTTACGAAGTGCGAAAAAGTAAAAAGAAGTAAATAAAAAACCACAAGAAACAACCTTTGGGATGGTTTTGGCAAATAATCATTTCACTAATTAATTTTTTTGTATGTATGGAAGAGGAGGTCCTAAAAACCTTTATTTTTGTACGTTGATGGCTTCTTGTTTGTATTACGTTAACTTGCGTGTCTCATATTCCACAAGGCCAAGACAGACCTTGAAATTCAATTGCACAGTAATTTTGAAATAATCGTAGAAGTACCATCGGACTGCCCGTCAGTCCCATACCGATCTAGCAGGCGGAGCCCCCTTAAAAATATGCAGTTCGCGCCATAGCTTATTACCCGTCCAGACAGTTCCGACCCATTTCTCCCTTTGCTTACGACCAGTCTATTCTCTCCAGGCAACGTCTGGCGATCACCAGGTGAGATCGCTGCATTGCGGTTAGGTATTTAGTATGTTCACGATCGTACCGCGCGCCTGCCACACATCATTTAACATGGATGTCATTATCATTAGGACTGTCATATCAATGTTCCCATAAACCATTTTCAATGCTTAGTTTTTGTAAATTGCTTATGAACTCTCTTGAATACTGAAAATAACATTTTCACTCAGAATTGTTGGCAATCACGCATGAAATATAAGTGTTACCATTTTAACCACACCAATATTGCCCTTGTCTACAAAATTAATGTACTTACCACTTCCTCCAGTCTTGCAGGAATGGGATACTTCTTTCGTAGAACACTCGTCCACTTGATTTCGACCAGTCTCGCGTTACATCCCATTCACGTTTAGAGCACAACATTTCTCAGTAACATCGCGCCGTAGAATTTTCCCTATTATATATATACATTTTTTTCATTAACACGTAAACAACATGCTGGAATTTCACGCATTGGTCCAAAAACAAATTTCTGCTTCAGCACCTGATCATGAATCCATGTGACCTGATTTAGCTTCGCACTCTGAGACGTCTAGTACAACTGGCGATTCTTCAGTGCCGAAGCTGGGAGGGGGGGGGAGCAGCGCGCCCCGGGTGACATCATTCTAGGGGTGACACCAATTAAAATATTTTGTAGTTGGAATTATACAATTTAAATCACTTACTTAAAAATTTTATATATTAATCAAGACCATCTTTTTTGGCACTATTGTCAATAGAAGATGACATTGCAATAAGCATAGATTTTAATGAAATTATAAATGCGTTTGCTGCCCTAAAACCTCGTAAAGAGGTTTTATGAATAACTTACATTTGTTGATAAGTTATCTTTCATTTTCAAATGTTTATTTAAAAATTATATTGCAATTATTCTTAATTACATAGAATTTTTTAATACATTATAAACAACTATCATGTGCAAATTTGTTTGTATTTTTAATAAAATAATGCACAATCTATGCAGCAATAGATATTTTTATACTTAATTTATGGGGGGGGGGTGACACCATTAGCTTTGCCCCTGGTGACACCAACTGAAGCTACACCATTGCGATTCTTTACATTCCAAGAACATCAAAAACTTACTGTTCCATGAAACTTACATAACATGAATAGCAAATATTTATTGGCGAAAAAGCCTAGCTTTTGCATGTTTTAAACTGCATTGTAACTGCAGATACTACTTGTATTTTTTTAAACTCGTAAAAACTCCATTGACAACTCTCGCATGTCAGGAGACCGCATAGTTTTCTTTCCATTTCTGCATACATTGGAAATTAGATATATGTATGTCTCTTCATGTTTTTGAAAGAAAAATCAGTTTCCATGTTCTATAAAATGTTGGTAATAGTGTCTTAACAATGTCCTTCACATGTTGTATTTACTCGATTGCTGGATTTAACTAAACCCCCTCACATATGGAATTTAATTATACTAAATATTTTTAACAAAAGTATAATATTGGAACATTTGATACTGTTTGGGATCAATGTCAAGAAATGTTAGAATTGACATACATACAAAAGTTACTATTTCTTCAAAACTTCAAAACAGTACTAACAAAAGTTTACAATTAGTAGTCTACTACTTCTTAAAAACTTCATGTGTGTTCTGTATTTGTTTGGGTTTGTAATGTATTGTATAAGTACTAGTTGCTTGTGAAATGTTTCATAGAGTATACACAAATATATTAAATTGAAAATTGAGTTTTCATTCTGTTTTGTTAAGAGTTTCTATTATTGGATTCTTTTCTCTTATTTTATTGCATTAGAATATATGAATATTTTGTCTTATATAATACTATGAATGATTGTAGGTCTGCTGTTCTCATATTAAGTTTTGTATTTATATTGTGAACAAATCTGTGTATTAATGTGTGTACTTGCTGAATAATTGAATTTTTAAAGTTTATATGTTGTATGATTTTACTAAAATGACTAGTCCCAGGTCATATTATTTTACCAGTTGGGTAAAATAGATAATCTAATCTAATTCAATTAAGCTCCTAATTTTCATAATTCAATTTTAATTTCTATTTTTCATTCTTTTTTATTTAGTTGTTTTTGGTTTTTGTGAGAAATAATATTTTCTCACATGTTACCTGTAAAACAGATACAACCTTTCACTCACTTCCCATCATCTTTTGAACTTAATCGTATTTCCTCATTCCAATGATATTCAGAGTTGTGTGAGTGTTTTTATCACGGCTTTTAAAAATAATTGTGTTAATTATCACTAATAATATATTTTGAACATTCTTCATCTTGTGTCTTGTAGAGATTCGGAGGGATCATATGTTCAACCTGAGAGTCACCTTAGTGTGACAAGTGGACGACCATCCATACCGGAAAGTAAGTGAAAACTCCCATGTTAAAGTTAAGTTTCATCAACATATTATTCAGTTCAGAGAGAATATTATTTTGTAAATCAGTAATTAAATCTTCACAACCCTCTTCTGAGGAATTTAGATATTTTCAGTCTGAAAAGACATTAGCACCAACAGTTTTTTATGCTTATTTACATAAAAGATAATGGTTTGGCCATGCAGAATTACTTATTTTTTAGTTAAGATGTAGGCTTATGCATGAATTTAATATCCTACAGTTTTTTATTTTCTTCAATGACATTCAATAGCACACAATAATAAAAACAGTTCTGAACTAGTGAGATATGTGTTTTAAGAATTGAGATAAAAGACAATTTTGAGGCAAATTACATAATATTTAAATTCACAAGTGAAAGACCTAAACATCTTTTTTTTTTTAACTATCCCTGAACTTCCTTAAAGCTGAATGGAGTCTTCTCAGCAGTGAAGGTGAACCACAAACCCCAACAGAAGACAAAAATCATAGATTGGAGTGTGTTCTGGATCCCAAAGAGTTGCAGAATTTTGCTGTTCAAATAGCCCGTGGTATGGCTCATCTTGAAAGGAAGCAAATTACGCACAGGTATGTCAGCAAAAGAACAAAAAAATATTTTAGCATGAAAATAGGCGTAGCCAACATAAAATAGATCCTTACTAAGACTGCCCACTTTCCCCCTACAAATTCAGTAAGAAGTACAGAAATATGAAAATAAATAAGTAAATAAATGGTGTGCATGCATGTGCACATTCACATCATGTATGTGTGGGTATGTGTGCAAGTAAACTATTGACCAAAAAATTAATTATATTTTAATTTAAAACATTAGATATATCTCAAGAGATAAAAATGTAGCAGTTAAAAATTTTAAATAGTTAGAAATTGTTGCTCCCCATGATCAAACTTTTTGCCCCTCACTCTGGCCATGGCTATGTTCTCGAATATGAATTTAAACATATATTAAAGATGTATTTTCATTCTTGTTACTTCTCTTTCAGAGATCTTGCAGCTCGAAATGTTTTAATTGATGAAAATAAGACTTTAAAGATTTCAGACTTTGGTTTATCTAGAACTGGTATTTATGTAAACACTAAAAGAAAAAAAGTTCCTCTTCGTTGGCTGTCAGTTGAAGCAATGAGAGATAACTTATATTCCAGTAAAAGTGATGTATGGGCATTTGCCATTGTGTTGTGGGAGATTGGCACATTAGGTAAGTAAAATTTTAGGGCATTAAGATTATTGGTCATCAGAAATAATATTTAAATTTTACTTTTCCTTCGCTAAATTGTTAATTTGTGTACCACAACATGTTAGGTGGCTTTCCATACCCCACCGTGGCAGACATGAATCTCTTATCATTCTTAATGGATGGCAAACGCTTGGAGAAACCTGATAATTGTTCAGATGAATTGTAAGTATTTCAATGAATGCATCTTTTGGAGTTTACTTCTTTCAGTAAGTGTAAACGGTGACTGTGTTTTACATTTTGTTCCCACAATAGGTATTCTCTAATGCTGCAATGTTGGGCATATTCTCCTGATGCAAGACCATCTTTTGCTGAATTAGTGGAACACCTTGATTCTGCCACATGTCGCAAGCGTGTTTATGTAGACTTTTCAAATCTAAGTCCAAACTACACATTCCCTCCAACAGAACAACAAACGTAAAGTATTCCTTGCAATGGAAGATGGCAACATCCATAATCTACAAAAACTCAACAATTTATCATTGAACGACTTGCAATCCTGGAATGAATATAAATTTTCCCTTTTGTTTCTTTTGCTAATGGAAAAATATCTTCCTAAAGCTACCATTCATTTGTGCTTTTGTTTTGTTTTGTTTTAATGAACATTTAGAGAATGAAATGCATAACTTTCCAAACGCCAATGTTATGACAAAGTTTTATCTCTAAGACAATGGGACCAATAAATTGTTTAAGAATGTAGAACAGTATTGTCATCTCAGGTACAAAGAAAAAGTCTGAATATAGAATTGTATACAACTTGAAACTGTCCTACAGAAGAATTCATCTCCAGGTTGAAAAAGAAATAATGCTGAGGAACTATAAATACCAAGAAAACTTGTATACTTTTTGAAAAAAGGATTTTGTCTATTGTTATGTCAATTTTTTGTCTATTTTAAAATGATAAAAGTAATTTGATAATGAATTTGTTAACTTCCATCAGAAAGAAATTTTCACACAAATGTGTTGTGTGTAGTAAATTAAAGAATAAGAATTTGTGCATCAATATTTCAGTGACAGTTTCTTGTATATTTTGCATGGTATTTTAAAAATGACTCTACTTAGAATTTTGTATATAAAAATGTCAATATCCAGTTTCTTGCAGTTCAACCCTATTTAATTATTAAATGTTATATGATCTGTAACTGAGCACTTGTATATAAGGTTTATCATTTATAAAAAAAATGAATGTGAATCACTAAAAAAACAAACTTAAATTAAAAAGGAACATTTAAGATGTATAAAAGGTAATTAAAGTGGTTTTGTCATCAAAATAATTATGAAGGAAAAGCTAATTTCTTCTTTCATGGGTGAAATTGCTTTATCCCTGTGATAATAAGAAAGTAAATATATGTAACATTTTGAATCTGGAATTTAGCATGTAAATGTAAGTTTAACAAGAGAATTCTTGTTTCTTTGAGGAATAGAAATAATGCAAAAAAGAATGTTGTGATTGTTGTTGTTGTTGTTATTGTTGTTGTTAAGATATATGGAAATATTGTATAACTATTAATGTGTGCCTATCTTTCATGTAACTGCAGTATTTGTAATTTTATCTGTGATGTTTAAAAATTCTTCTTGAAAATTAATGTTTTATCAAACAGAAACAAAAACTAACATATTTACTTCACTTGTCACAGAGAACCATTCCAGCCGAAGAGGAAATGATGTCATAAGCACAAAATGCATTGCAATGTCCAGTCTACACCCTTTTTTAATAAAAAGTAACAAGTTTCAATTCATAAATGGCCTCCTATAATGCTTCTTAACAGCATTACAGTATTATAAAATATTTTGATTCTTTTGTTTTGATTTTGCAATTAATGCAGTGATGATTCAGGAAAAAAATTTAAAACTATAAACATTTTTTCTAAAGTTGCACATTTTGTAAAAGAATAAAAATATGGTATCATGGAACTAATGAACTGTTTTGTACCTAAACCAAACTCACTTGTCTGTGACAAGTTCAGTACAAGAGCAAACTTCCTCAAATGAACCTTAAATTAATCTTTATCTATTGGGTACTTTATTTTAGGCGCATTAATATGTATAAACATTGTGAGATTTTATGTCACTTTCTTCATATTCTGTCAAAGCTCTGGTTTGCATAAGATGGATGTCGATTTGGATAAGGTTAAAATGCGAGTCTAAAATAACAATCAAAACTCTTCCTGCCAGGTCCTATCATGGATACAGACCAAGGGGAGAAAAGCTAGAAATAATATTTAATATATTATTTATAAATAATAGGAGTTCTTGTTTGTATTTCTGTAAGCATGCAGTTTTCTTTGAAACAACAATTGTAAAATTGCTAAAAATGTCTCTTTCAATAATATTGGCATCATCCAAGGTGGAAATCAACAGTTGATTATCAACTATTTTGAAAACGAAAGAAATAATAATTTAGTTGCTGAAATTATGATGTTTTAGCAAGTTTTAAATTTACCATGAAACAAATTATGAATTATTTGAACAATATTTTCCTCATTGTATTTATTTCTATTAGAAAAAACAAATAAACTGTTTTGCATACACAGGATAATAGACAAATCTTCATTACAATAATTGTAATTTTAATAGAAATTATTTGTCGTTTCACAAACAAGATACTATATTTTATTTAGTACAAAATTTCTCATTGGATATCAAAATAACAAAGAATCAAGATATCTTTTAGATTTCTTCGTAATGCAATGAGTATTACTAGAGCTTGGAAGTTCAGATATTTATTTTGCTTAAAATGGGCAGACAAAAAGGAATTTATTCTAATTATAAAAGGTTATAACAGGCATCAAAAGATGACAAAAATATTAAAAAAGGATATGTAGTCAAATTTCAAAAGGAATTGGAAGTTTGGGATATGATTCCTCTGGCTAAATAAAGCATCAATAGCATCAATGAAAATAACACAAAAATCTTCATTGGATTGTCTTGTTTTCTACCAGCAAATTTTAGCACTCCTTGACCCCACAATTTGAGTAAAACACTTCCTGCCAGATATCACACCTCAGCTTGCTGAGAAATATAAAATGCAACAGTACCCACATTTTTTACCGGCATGTAAAAGTCCAGGTTTTCAGCTTGATCATTACAGTAAAACTATACTTACACATTTTTCAGGAGACTGAAGGGAAAAAATGTCTAGAGGAAAAAAGGAATAACTAAAATTGAATTTTATGAGCAAAAAAAAATGTCAACATTTTTAAATTGGCTCACTCCACTCTTGGACCAATGTTAGTTTTGATTTAGTCAAAAACCAGTAAAATTAATATATTACACTAGCATACCCGTGCGAGAACTCTCGCATGTTAAACCCCACCCTTTCCCTACCCAATTGTCTATTCTTTCCATAAAGAAGGATAGGAACTACTAATGTACTTACAGAATATCAAACAAAATAACAATGCAATTGATGTTAGAAACAAATTTTCAATTAAGCATTATTAAATTCAGCTGTACACCCCTAACTCTACCCCCCCGCCTTCGCCCGCCCGTCGGCTCCTGACGCCTCCGCCGGCCACCAACCTGCCATGCCGCCCCCCACCACGCCCTTCATGCTCTCGACCGGCCTTCTGTTCTCTTAAGCGAGAAGCACACAAAAATATTCGCAGAACTTCGTTTTCCGCCCAAAGGCTGTAAGGTAACGATCCAGCTTGCTTACCCATCTGGCACCAACAATTTTTTACGAAAACTTGATTTTGTTAGTAACCTTTTGTAATGCAACTTTCGTTTCAAAATTTTGTAATTTTTTTTTCAGATAGCTCTGATGATGATAGCTAAGCTATCGAAAAAGATCTTTTAGCTCTAAATAAAAACATTGATACCAGACAACATCAGTGTCTCATCCTTTATTAAATTCAGCATTATAGAGAGATGTTCTTGGAACAATTCATACTTCTTTAAAAACAACATTTAAAGAAATTATTCAGTCTTCCTTGAGAGTTAGCTTTTCGCTTTCCTTGGTAGTCACAAAAATAATAGAAAAGGTTTTTACTTTTGAGAAAGCCAAGTAAAGTAGTGCGAAAATACCGGATCGGACAAGTACGAACCTACTCTTTGCAATATTATTTAATTTTCCTTGATTTGTTACGAGGAACCGAGGGGGGTTTGGAAAGTCAGGGTGCCAGCTTGCTGGGGTGCGAAATTGCAAAAAAATTATTTGTATACTAAAAAGTATTGGATTATTTTCTGCGTTCTTGCGTACCCCAAGAAAAGCAATTCTGAGACAAAAAAATAATCAAACTAACATTTTCGCCTTAGAGTACTAATACCATTTGTTGCCATTAGAAACAATTTAGTAGGCTTTGACTTCACTTCGGTACATGGGAATGTTGCTCAAACGATGTTTGCATATTGAATATCTTTACGAACCGACACTTTGAGTTTAATATCAGTGTATTATTTACAATATGAGTTTGCCGCTGGGCGTTGATGTACATACTTCCAGATACTGCCAACATTTAAATCGTGCGTTTCGACTGCGATCGTTGGCAGTTGTCGAGTGACTTGCGCTATTCTTTCTATAATTTTAAATTTAGTATTTTTAAATTAATTCACGTAGTATTGTAGGCTAGCGCGTTTTGATTTTTGTTTTTCATTTATTTCAAGCTATTTTACTTTAGCTACTTTCAAAATTTTGTTCTTTGTGTTGTGCCATAGTACAATTTTCCCCCCACTACCTCCGCGTACCTGTGCGAGAACTCTCGCATGTTAGACCCCACACTAATCCCTATCCTTCTATTTCCATTCTAAGAGGGAAAGTAGTGAAACGAAACGTGTTTATTTGTTTAAAAATCTATAAAGGTAACTTGCAATGTACTAACACAATAACAAATAAAAATAAAAAAACAGTGCAATTGATGTTTAAAAGAAATTTTCAATAAATATTTATTTAATATCACGGAGAATTTTCTTGGAACAATTCTCAACACTTCCTTAAAGACATTTGATGTAATTATTCAATATTCTTGGTCAGTTTTTAGCTTTTCGTGATAGTCACAAAAATATTATCGTTTTACTTTTGAGAAAGCTACGTGTCTGAACCCGCTGACTCGACAATTTCATCGAATGATAACGACAATATTGGTACAGGTAAAACACAAACACAGTCTTCACTCTTCACTGTACAACCACATCCCTCCACACTTAAGTAAACAGCACTTAAGCTGGCTTTACACTAGCAAGAAAATGGCGAGCAATGTTATTTCGCAAGAAAAGTTGCCAATGTAAATATTGCGGCAATAAATATTTCTGATGTTGGCAATATTTGTTGCCAGATATTTCGGCCGTATGTAAACTCCTGTGTTTCCGTCCTTGGAAAGATATTGCCGGCTGTTGCTGGGACTAGAATTGGATTGAAGTTTGAGCAAAATATTGCTGGAAAAAACCAGTGATGACCACGGTCACTTTCGCAAGAAGTACGGTTAAGGTAGCGATCGGGGGAGGGGGCATCAATTTAGCCAATATTTGGGCTGATTGGTTTCATCACATCACCCTCCCTTTTTCAAGATCTTTTTCTCAAAAAAATCTTACGTAGGTCTCAAATTGTAAAAATTATGACTTCTACACACTCCGTATCATTTGCATAACCTCTTCCGCAATCTGTAGCACTCTTTCTCCGTCTTTTCTTTCCCAATGTATCCTCTCCTTATCTTTCTAACTTCTTCACCGACTTTCAGCAGAATTTGGAATTCCTCTACCTTCTGACTTGAACTTTTTCCACCAGGTCTTTTCTTTTCTTAGTTTAGTTTCATTACTTTGTTCATTATTGTTACCATCAATATGAGCATCCTCCCTGCTAAAGGGTTCACATGATACATTTTTCTTGTCAATTTTCTGTTTTGCTGTATTCTTTAATCTGCCTAGTTTTTTTTTTCTTTCTTTTTCTCTTTTTACTCTTTTGCTCAATTAGTGTGTCATTCTTTCTCTTAGCTTCCCTTGCATCAAGTTTTCCATTCACCATCCTTGCTTTTTGCTGTTTAACAATATTTACTTCATTTATCACATCATTCTTTTCACATTCATCACTATCATCAGTTGAATATCTTTTTGATTTCCTTTTTTTCTTTTGCTCAATTACATTACTATTGTCTCTCTCAGCTTCCCTTACATCAAGTTCTGCATTCACCATACTTACATTTTGTTCTTTAACAATATTTACTTCATTTATCTTATCATTCGTTTCACATTTATCACTGTTTTCAGTTGAATTTCTTTTATTCTTTTCACTCCTCTTTTGCTCAGTTACATTATCGTTCTCTCTCTCGGCTTCCCTTATATCACATTCTTCATTCACCGTCTTTACATTTTGTTCTTTGACAATATTTACTTCTTTTATCACATCACACTTTTCACATTCATCACCGATTTCAGTTAAATGTCTTTTTAATTTCCTTTTCTTGCTTTTACCTCTCTTTAGCTCGGTTACATTATCATTCTCTCTCTCCGCTTTCCGTACATATAGTTCTTCGCTAATTTCTTTAACCTCTCCGCGAACCTCTTGGACTTCATCGCGAATCTGCCCGAAACGCGCCCTCTTATCATTGTCTTGTTTATCAAGTTCGGTCGACAATGAATCGATTCGAACCCCCTCCTCTGCATATCTTTCCTCGAGCAATTGCCTGCATGTCGCTTCTTGCACGGTGATTTCTCCCCGAAGCTTTTCGCATTTAGCGCCTACTTGTGTCATAATTGACTGTTGAAACTGTTCATTAACGTTTTTCGTTTGTTCGTCTATTTTAGATGCCAGTAAATTCAACTTCCCCTCCGTCTGACGTGCTTGCTCATCGACTTTAAGCGACTGTTCCTCTATCCGTCGTGCTAACTGTTCCCCCTGATTTTCAACCGGTTGGCTGATAGTTTGGGCGAAATTGCCTAATAGCGCCTGCATAAGCATTTTCATAGAATCTTCATCCTCCTTTCTTCGCGGTAGTGCTTCCGGTGTCGTTTCGGATGATTCAGTTCGAGCCGCGGACGGACTAACGGTTTTCTGATCCTCCCCCAAGTTTAACTGCTCTATTTTCCTAAATCGGTCGTCTCTTTCTTCTCCCTCGCTACCTTCCTCGCTTTCAATCTGATTCGCCTCCCTATACTCTCGACTTTCCGCCATTTTGACTCAATGAAACTACCTTGTATCCTTTTTCACCACAATTCCCTTCCAAAATACTCAACAATACACGTACAATTTCTTCCAAAATACAAAACAATGCAACAACATAGCAAATTTTGTTCCTAACAGTGGGTAAACGCGTGTCCAGTGACATTCGTTCCGGTGCACGTACTATGAAGATATTTTTTTCATAAAATGAATATCTTCGAGCCTTTCACGCTGGGCGCAATTTGAAACCGAACGTGATGTCGGTTTCGGGGGATTTTAGAGGGATCGTGGCTCGTCAGAAGATTTCAAATGAAAAAAAACAACAACACAAAAATCGTGATCACAGAACAACATGTAATTGGATACGCGTTGAAGTGAAACCACAAGAAAAACTTGAGGAATGCCAATTACATTGATTATTAACATTTATTAACATTGATAACATTAATTAATAAATTTTCCGGCTATCTGCGCTTGGAGTGTCTGCGCTCGCCGTATGAGAGGCCTAGCTGTCCGCGCGGCAACTGCCCCTCCCTCCACTGGCTCAAGAGGACACCCCCCCCGCCCCCACCCGGAGAGAGTTTATTTCACGGGGCGGTACGACGAGGAGATTAGCGGGGCAAAGGAGGGGTGGACTTGCGGTGATGTGAACTCGGAGTGCGTGCGTGCGTGCAGTGGAGAAACTGGATGTGACCTCCATGTCCACGGAAGAGTAGATAACCATCTCGCGGGCATTTGATTCGGCGATTCGAGTGCATTTAGACCCCCTACTAGATAGCTATGGCTAGAGATGAGAATTTCATTGAGAGTGTAGCCTTGTTTTGTAAAGACACGAAATGTGATTAGATTAACTATTATTTTTTTTTCCTTGATAGTTCTAGAATACTTTGAATTGCTTAAACTAGTTCAACCTTCATTTATTTATTGTATCCTTGTAGCCTTGTAGCAATGTAGCCTTGCCCAGTAAGTGCGCTTGTCACTAAACGTTCTACCACAACATTGTAAGACTTTTGGAAATTGTTAAAAGTTTTTCTTTTCTTTGACAAGGGTAAAATACATTTATTTAGGTGACATAGGTCCTACTTTTACCGTTAACTCGAAAATTGCAAAAGTTTGAATTTTCTGCGGCGTTTTCCTCCTGCTACAAAATTGCAGATAGCGATTTTTCCTTCAAATAAAATTTGTTCTCCACAATGAGTTCTTTATTTAAGGTGTGTACATTTTTTGAAAATTTTAGTAGTTTTCGTGGAATATTGCGTGCAATATGTGCAATTAACAAAAATACCAGATTTTCTCAAAACGGCTCCAAATTTCTTCTTTAAACTTTAGGTAGGAATATTGCTAAATGTACTCTATGAGATAACATAAACGCCATATTGCTCACATCTTTAATACGCACATTACTAGCAATTTGTAAACATTATTATATTTGTGAGTGTAAGTGCTTCAAATTAAGTTTTTTTGAAAACTCAAAACTTTTCTGTGAAAAAGAGCTTCAAATTTTGCATTTTTAGTTGCGCTTAAACGCTATTTACTTAAAAACGGCTCCAATTTTTTCAAAGAAAATTGCCATTTAGAAGAAGGTTTTACTGTTCTTTAATGTTCTTAAAATAATATTTTCGTTCTACAATTAAGAAACCGAAATTATTTAATTAATGGAAATTAATAACGTAAATATTTCCGACGTGACAGACGAGTCAACAAAATTACGTTTTGGAAATTTTTGAAAAAACAAAAGAATAGAGCAAAATGGTTTTATAGCATTACTGGTCATCTCATAGAGTACATTTAACACTATTCCTACCAAAAGTTTAAAGAAAAAATGTGGAAAAAATATACGTACCCTTAATGAAAGAACTCACATTGGAGAACAAATTTTATTTGGAGGAAAAATTTCTATCTGTAATTTTGTAGTTGTAGAAGACGCCGAACAAAATTCAAAATGGCAATATTTTTTTTCTGACGAAAATTTGCAGTTTTTTCGCGCATTACATTACTTTCCCTATACTACGTATATTACTCCGTATATAAATAAATATATATATTGAAACGAGTCGTGGATTGACTCTGCACAAGATTTATGATAAAAAAAGGGGGACAGGGATTCTTACCCGGGAATGAGCTCCGGATCCAATCACGTGTACAATGGAAACTTGTGAGTAACAAGAACTTTTTTTATTACATAAATAATCACCATACAAAATTGGTTGCCCTTGGTGCTCACAGGAGCATCTACTCTGTTCTTTCCCTGTGTTTAATTACATCCATTTACAATTTCTCCGTTACCCTGGAGCTTCACTCCTTTATTATGATTCCACATTTGGGGGGGCCTCAACTCAAGATCACTGTTATTTACTGGCTAATTACTTTCCCTCCCAATCTTCCGGCCGCTTTTACTCACGATACTCCTGTCTGAATCACGCCGTTTCATGTTCGCCCCCTCCGCCGTCGGGCCGACGCCTCGCGCCGCACCGTCCGCGCTCGGGCCTCTTCGTGCCGCAGGATGCCAGCGCGGGGAGGGGAGTCCCGCGGTACCGCTTGCCTTCGCCGCTCCTATCCCTTGCTCTATGCGTTGTCTTCTTACGTGTCTTGTCGCGCCACCTCGCCCTTCGGGTATGTCCGCGTCCTTCGGCTTTGCTCGGATGGGCGGGGGACGCTTCGCCGCCGTCGGTCGCTTCCCACCCCACTCGTGGCCGCTGTGGTATACTTCGAAACGTTACCAGAACGTTTCGACTGCATCGGTACATAGTCCTCCCAACTCACTTTTCATTGACTCGCTTTCCTCAGTAGCGGTTGTTTGGATGAATAGTGGTTTCATTACACTCGAGTTGCATTGCAGCTTCACACGACTCGCCCACTTGTATTATGAAACACTGTTTTCTCGTTCTCTTACATCACAGTTTCTATCTTTTATTGTAATTGTCATCGACTGTTCACCTTAATTGCACTTAATGATGTCGAATACTTGTATACATTGTTCCATTCCTCTACACTGTTCTGCCCACTCCACGTGTTGACCATTCACCGCTTGTGATACTTCACCACTCTCTTGAACCCGTTTTGTCTCGTCTCACTTCTCAACTAACGCTTCCACTTTTCGTCACACACTTTCTTTGTCACAACGCCTTTCCAGTTCTATTGCATAACGCTCACTTTCATTGTTCTCTCCGGTAGATAGTCCATACTACCCCGTACGTCTGCACTTCATGAATCTCTCTCCGCCACTGTTCACACTCTTCCTTCCGCACGCAACGCGACCCTCCGTCTCCGACCTCCGCCATTGCTCTACTACCCGTCCGTCCCGTGACTCGTGGCCTCCAGCTCCTCGCACCGAACCGACTCCGGCACCCGACTCCGTCGGTGTGCCGGCCGCTGCCGCGCAGTTCAAACGTTTGATATGCATCGGAACGCATTGTTATCTTATTAGTGAAAACAATTCGTTTCAATATATATATATATATATATATATATATTGTGACGAACGTGAATTTAGAAGTTCGTCACAGGTGCCAGAGCCCCATTAAACACAAAAAAAAGAACGGGGAAGAGAGCGCGGCGCAGTTCAAAAGGGGCGTGCCCGCAGACGAGGAAATTGTCGCCCGCAACGTTCATCGCAACTCGCGAGAAAATGACGTGCATTAACTGGAGGGGAGGAGGAGGCACCGCGTTACTCCTACAAACCGAGGGCATAAAACGCTAATCCGCAAGCGGAAGGGCCTCTTAAGTTCTCGTCCGAGGAGAAGGCAGCATCACTCTTAAGCTTTCGTCGGTTGAAGCAGGCAGCATCTCTTTAGTTTTTCGTCAGTAGAAGCGGTAGCTTCTCTAAAGTTTTTCGTCGGTAGAGGCGGCAGTTTCTCTCCGAAGTAACGGTAGCCGATGTTGAAAGATTATGCGAAAGAACGTCATTTTAGTTAGGAGTGTCCGACGTCAGAAAGGCGTCTAGTTAGTCGTCCGCGAATTTGTTAAAATATTCAAGAAAGATTTTTGGCAATTACGGCACCGTGAAAGAGGTCGCCTGTGAAATTTGCGACAAGTTGATGCTCAGATTAAGCCATAAAATCTGCAGCTGGAACGGGGGGAGAGATCTAGTACGCGGCGAGAACCAAACCTCACACCGGCGTACGAATAACACTGGGCGCAAGCAAAAGAAGGCGCCGAACGAGATCTGGAGACGGGCGAGTACCGGTCGTGATCGGATGAAGGAGACGGAACCGGGACGGGAGACAGAAGAGGACGACGGAGCTGGGAGAGGAAGATAGAAGAAGAACGGGACCAGGAGAGGAAGACGGAAGAAGGACGGCGACGGGAGCTGAAGACCGAAGACGGAGGCACGAAGGCGGGCGGGTCGCTAGGCACGAGGCCGCGGCTCGGAGCGCAAGCGCCGGCAGCAAACGCGACAGCGAGCGACCAAAGACAAGGACAGCTCACCAGGAAGGGCGAGGTAAAGAAAATGTTAGGAGTTATACGGGGAGGTTCTAGACAGTGAAGGCGAAATAACTTTCATGTTGCAGTTATAAAAGCAATAGCCATTTTGACGGCTGGTTACCTGTTGGTTTTGTACATGAGTTAAAGTAGATTGATATGGTAATAATTGTATTAAAGTGTGGAGGAAGTTGTGCAGCAGAGCACGTTTTTTTTGTTCAGAGGTGTTAGAATTAAAATGAATGTGAAATGAGATTAGTAAAGCGCACGCAGTGATCGAGTCAAAAGTGCAAGCAGAATTTAGTCAATTTTTATTTTTAAAGAATTCTTAATTTTTCCATGAACAGTAATTGTGTTTAGAATTTTGAAGAGTTTTGGTTATTTGATTTAAAGAGGATACAGTGTGAGTTGATGATTTTATTTGAAAGAGAATGATGAAGAGTTACGTGTGTAGTAGAGTTAGTTATTATTTTTGAAATCATTAAACTTTGTTTTACTGTTATTTGTGTTCCTGTGTTTTGGATTGCTCTCTACATCTCAAAGATCCCGCTGCCCTGAGATATAAGTAAGCTCGAAAGAGCAGATATCTGCGCACCCGCCCAGACGCTCAACCATTGTTGAGAGAATTAACAAATTTAAATAAATTTGGGTGTTCGGGGCGGGTTTGCGTCAGAATATATATATATAACACACACACACACACACACACGTATGTATACGGGAAAGTAAAATAATGCTATCTTCATAATTGAAGTTGTAGGAAAGGGCGGATATTTTTTTTTTCAATTTTCGAAAAATCAAGGTTTGAACCAACATGAGACCTGCACCTTTCTTTAAAACGTCCTTCAAATATTCAATAAATTTTTTTTAGTCTTCCTAAAACTACAATTACAATGATATATTTTTTTATGAAATGTGTTCATCAAAAACTTCTTCAAATAAGGTCATGTTGAATTTTTTGAAAATATGAGTATTTTTATGTAATTTAGTCGTGGCGGCCGGACATTGAAGAAGAGGGCTGTTCAGCTGTCAGCGTAGAAGTTGACATTGGGGTTGCTTGTCTCTCCAGGTGTAGGCCTCCGGGGAATTCCCTCTCTCCCGACTCTCAGAGCGTGGGAAGGTGTATGGGCATGGCTTCTATTCATGTGTATCCCTCCTCTGCATTGTAAATCTTAACCCATCGTCCAGATAAGCATTGCTCAACGCCATGAGAGTGTATCAGAAAGTCCTAGTACTGGGTTGTGGCGTATTGTGCGTTGAAAGAGTCCAGGGCCGGATTTCTAAAAAGGCCGAGTAGGCTGTAGCCTAGAGCGGCAAAGTTTTAGAGGCGGCACGAGCAATTTATTCGAAAGTTAAAAATAAATAATTCGAACGTTAATATTTTTCGTACTAATTTAAAAACAAATTTTACTTGAAAGTTTTCTTTCTACATACGTTCTAAAACTATAAACTTGTAATATAACTTTATTGTAGTGTAATCTAATTTAGTGAGACTACACTGCATGGCAGAAGGCGCAAGCGCAGAGATTAGGGAGTTTTTGCACTCTCGATCGTGAAGCACTATCGATCTCCTGCTCATGCGCAGTTCCAGTTCCAGCAAACACGCGAAGCACTATCGATCTTCTGTGCATGCGCAGATGCACTAAAGTGATGCGAAACTTGCACTGCGCATGAGCAGAAGGTCGATAGTACTTAAAACGTTCAACGTTAAGTACTTTCGATCTTCTGCTCATGTGCAGTGCAAGTTTCGTATCACTTTAGTGCGTCTGCGCATGCGCAGAAGATCCATAGTGCTTCGTGTTCGAGGCTGCAAAAACTCTCTATTCATTGTGGCAACGCTAGTTTCGGCACTGCCACTGCCATTATCGAGAACGAACGATACCAAAACTTGACCCAGCACCCTGGAGAGGGTACTGGCAGACCACGCAAAGCCATTCAGAGCGGAACTGTTGATGTTTTGTTGGTCAGAGGATTGTATGTCTCTTGAAGAATATTTCACGGAACAGAAAGAACATTTTGATTACTTTGATGAATTGGCCATGTATATAATAAAAAGTACATCTTATGAAAAAGAAATTAAAGACAGCCAAAAAGATCTGACGAAGATCGAAGTGGAGAAGTAATCTTTCCTGATAAAATACTCTCTGCTTTCCTGGCAGGGATGACCTTCAAATAAATACGTTACTACCAATTATAGCCACTTTTGTTTGTGAATTGAAAAGAAAAGAAAAATGGCCTATGACGAGTTGGAAGACCGATTCTTCATCTTAACTCCGTTGTGTGATAAGACAGACAGGGAAGAAGAATTGAGGGAAAATGCCACTAATCTTCATCACGTTTACACAAATTTGAATTCGTCTTCCACAGAAGAGTGCACCCACTTTCAAAAGCACTGTGCTGTGGGAATTGATCACCCATCTAATAAATAGGTGGAAGGAACTTCGAAATTTCTGAGGTATACTTCCTTACAAGATGTTTACCCCAATTTGGACATTGCTTTAAGGATAAATTTGTGCAAATCTGCTACAAACGCGCGGAAGAACGTAATTTTTCCTGCCTTAGAGGAGTTAAGAACGATCTACGAACTGGTGTTTCTGAATTACGGTTAAGCTGTCCTTTACTTTGTATTGTTGGCAAGCAGTCTAAATACATCCAGTAAGGTGTGTATTTTTCAACTCAGAAGCTATGAGTGAAGTGTGTTTAATATTCATCTATTGGCGATTTCTTCCATAAATATGTTATATGTTAATGTATTTTGATAATTATAATAAAGTCTTGCAATTTAGTACTTTCGGGGCAGAAACATCAGTATCACAAGAGCTATAAAATTGGCAATCTTGTTTACAACGGAAATCTCCCTAAACCGGAATTTTTTTATGTCCAGATCGATTCCGGCTTGGACAGATTTTACTGACCAGCTTAAGAAAGGTGTTTCAAACTACTTTTCACTAATCACTTACCTATCTTAGCCTTAAGATACTCCACGGCGTCTATTCTCTTTAACCATGGGATAATTCATTTAATTTGATTTACAGTAAATTTGTCTAAAGAGAATAGAAAGCTAGTGCAGAAAGTCTGTGCCATTCTCTAGTCCCACTAGTTATCTGCTTGTAATGTAAACTTTGCAATATTTTTTTTCCCTCACCAAAACTGTGGAAAATTTTTAACTACTTGTTAAAATTTAGTCACTGATACGTCTTTATCTTTTCAACGAACATGCTCTTAAAAAATAAAATAATTATTAGTGAGAGCTATGAACAATCAGTAGTTTTGTTAAAAAACTACTTTCATTTAAAATCAAACTTTTTAGCAATTTTAGTCAACTATCTGTGTCCTGCTTGCTGAACAAAATTCCCGACCACACAAAATGGGTTATTCAAAAAGGAACTCAAGAACAAATCTATCCAACAAACACATCTGCTACACAAGAACAAATAAAATACTATTTTAACACTGTAATAAATTATTTAACAAAAACAGTCTTCAAAATACTGCAATAACATAGTATAAGAGATATATATAATGCAAAAGTATTTACCAAAAATACTTTTAAAAATGCTGCTGTTCCTTACTGCAATAAATAAATAGAAAATATTTAATGGGAGCTGCTGGGCTCTGTCTTGGAGCTTCACTGTTGCATGACGTCAACTGTAAGATAATTCGTGGAATAACACAATGAAATCAAAATGAAAATGGTTTCATTGCTTTTTGATTTTTCCCAAGTTCCTGGGTATCTAACGACTAAATCTTAGCCACCTCTTGTGCTGCCAGAGGTTGCATAGTTTTCTTTCAATTTTAGCATGCATTGGAAATTAGTAATAGATGACTACAAACATTTTACAATGTAATTATATTCTAAATTCCTGAGACTTCAATGATAAAATGTCAGAAGGATCATGAAAGCGTTTTGGAAGATTACAAAATAAACTCAGAACATTGAAGAACTAAAGAATATTTACACCTCCTTTGGACACACTGCAGATGCATAAAACAAACTGCAACGCATAATGGAAGTTGCAAGGAATATAAAACAAGTTTATTTATTACAAGGAAGATATAGTTCACATTTCAGCTATCTTTAAACCAAATAAAAATTTACTATTATTTTGCCCCATTACGCGCATTTCTGTTATTGAATTGTCTTCCAATGCAAGTCAACATGTAGTATTTAACCTGCCGTTACTCGCGCTGTCAGAAGAAACCCGACAATTTATGATTTGTTTCAATAACATTGACATCTTTCAACACGGAGATAACACTTGAGCAATGCCTTCCTGCACTTCAACTCTGCATCCATTCATTGTTCTTATCAGTTCTGCAAAGAAAAACAATATGAGAAGGTGCTGATTAGCAGGGCGTGTCGTGTTAGATATTTTCTCCTGCATGAACAACCGCTTTAAATTTCAATATGATTATCACATCCACTCTTCTATCAGTTATACACTGTTTTTTGTCTTTTTGTCTTGAATGCTTGCATGAAGAGAAAAGCTTAGTGTCTCACCATGATTGTGTTTTTTTATACCTTAAATCAAAAGTAAGATTCATAGATTTAGGAAGAATACCGTCCGCCATCCCTTTGCTGTAGTTTTTGTTACTTAGCTTTGTTTTCTTTTTAGAGTGATGTTATGATGGGGAGCATTGAAAAGAGAAAAGATGATGCCCTTTTAGTCCAAAGAGGCAAGCCAGGTTCACACAGCATTGTGGTAATATTTGCTCCAACCCCTCTGAAAAGAATCCACAAGAAAGTCTTTGTTTGCAATGAGTTTATTTCTGAGGAAGCTTATTTTAGTTCATAAATGTCCCTGTGATGAGCCAACCATTAACATTTGATTTATTAAGTCAAATTTATGGCAATATTCTGTATTATTATAAACTGTTTCACCGCCATGTGGCTCCGAGCTCTAACGAACAGAAAAATCTCCACTCTACGAATT
Source organism: Acheta domesticus (assembly GCA_031308135.1). Lineage (NCBI taxonomy): Eukaryota > Metazoa > Arthropoda > Insecta > Orthoptera > Gryllidae > Acheta > Acheta domesticus. The sequence goes on along the minus strand of JAHLJT010000631.1, from coordinate 33,985,216 downwards.
GGAAAACATGTTGACACCTCTCTGGAGATCCGCCTTCCTTTCTAAAAACTTCCAGAAGATTTCCGCAATTACCATGACAATATATAAGGACAGCCCAAGCTGTTGAAGGCAGTTCAGACGACAGCCACGCCAGGAGGCGGTTCCCTCAGGAGCCGCGCCGAAGGCAGTTCCGACGACAGCCACGTCAGAGGTAGTTCTGGCAAGAGCCACGCCGGAGGCTCACACTACACTACCATGAGAAGCCGAGCAGAAGAAGATGACATCAGCGACGAACCCTACTCCGCCACCTCTTCTGAGAGAGTAATGGGTGAATGGTGGAACGATGTGGTAAGAAGCCGCTGTTGTCGTAATCGACTCCCCGCCTCGTCTTCCTAAAGTGTTCTCATCTCTCTCCTCCCCTGTCTCTTCTCCATAACTCTCTAGTAATCACATAATGCAGTAAATAAACATTATTCGAACTCGTAGACGTTAGGCTCATCAAGACTATAACCGATCAGCTTCCGGAGAGGCACAGGAGGGGACATCACATCCTTGTATGTTTCAATGTGGTAAAAATATATTCTTTATTGCATTCATTGTATTCTATGATTTACCTTTCTTACATCAATTTGCTTTATGTAACACCTCACTTCATTACTGTGATTTTGATTCCAGTGCTTATTATTATAAACAAAAATTATGAGCCTGCATGTCATCTTTATGAATTATTTCATCTATACAAGTTATAGAAATCAATAACAAATATCTGGGAATAGTAACATAAAAATTTGATTCATAATAAAAGAATAAATACAACAAACAGTTGTAAGATAAAATTAACACGCGAGTAATCCCGTTACAAAAATGTGTGCGAGTAATGGTGAGTTAAAGAAATTAATTAAATGTTTTGAGTATTTTGCATACATAATTTAGAAGTAGGTTACGTATTAAATTTTTTCTGGTGACTAGATTCTGGAACAAATGGAACTTATGTTCAAGAAAATATGGTACATTGAAAAAGTGATTGATTCACCATACAAGCACTGCACTGTTTTTCAATCTTGTGGCCCTTGTGATCTTATAAGTAAACATTACACACATCATGGAGGAAAGCTTTACTAACAAAAACCCTCTAGTTTACAGCTCTAAATATTAGTACATATTTTTGACCCTAGTGAATAAGCTGATACGTCATGAAAACTTAATTATACAGGAGAGCAAAAAATAACTGACAACTGATGCTGTTAATCAGGGATTAATGATATTCAAACAAAACCTACACACAAATCATTTCGTTTTAATATCATTAATCCCTCATTTACTTCAATTGAAAGTTTTTTTTTCCCTCCAATAAAATGAAGTTTCCATGACTTATCAGCTTATTTAGCAGAATCAAAGGTATATGAAATTCAATTCTGTCTGTACAATTTTTTTTTTAAATAGTCCAAAATATAAGCAGAAAAAATCACAAAACATCTAGCAAGTCCCAACATTCAGGTTCAGGAGCATAGCTGAGGAATATTCCTAACATAACTAAAGAAAAAAATAAGATGTCACACAACAATTAACCAATTAATGAACCAATCAGATGAACAACAAAATGTCAGTTGAACTTGCATTTGAAGACACTATTTAATGCTTGTTCATGTAGTAAGTATATCTCACAAAATATCTTACAAATCTGTCGTTAGGTTGTGAACTTCAGTTAATGGATAAAGGTACAGAACGTCAAGGGATGATTGTTGAAACTGTATAATAGGAGCAGGTACAATTTTCTTCTAAATTAAGCCAAGGATTATTTTAAAAAACCAAACAAATGCAATAAAGGCATGGACTACAAAATATACCCATATATTTCCTCACAACATCTATTAATGTAGATATAAATACATACAAAAATAGGGAAAGTAAGCTTCTGTACCAGACAAAAAAATTTCCATGTCGCAGCTAAAATTTCTGATACACAATACATCGGAATCAGCAAATCCTGTAGCAGAGTTTTATTCCCAAATATTGGGAAATTTTTTAACTACACAGTGTAAATTACCAGTGAGAGAATAACCATAATATACAATATAAAATCATTTACTAATTAAAATACATTAAATAATTAAATGCCTAATTCATTGGATTGTTCATGTAGATTCATTTTCAAATGTTTGTAGTGATTATCAACCTGAATAGATGATTTTAAACATTGAATACCACTTCCATTTATGAAACAATAGAGAGAGAATCATAGAAACTATGATTTTCAACACAACTTCAATTAATCTGATGTGTGGGTTTAAAAGTACACCACCACTGAACTATCCCTATCCCAGATTCAGCAATATTATTATTGGTGAAATATGATTTCTTAGTCACTTCACCATCAGTAGTCTTGAAATAAAAGAAGAAACACAGACCTATACCTCAAATCTGTCCAAAAAATGTCTCTTGCTATTTCAGATATCCTATAAACCTCATGAAAATTTTACTAATGAACTATGGAAGTAAAATAATTTCCTGAACTAAAACACCACCTAAGATTATTACCTAAAGTTCAAAGTTAATTTTCAAAAAAACAATTTCAGTCATATTGTTTAGATTATGTCAATGCTGATGGTTCCAGATGATGCATTTGGTTGTATCATCTAGGTCCATCAACACCATAGCCAAATGACACAACTGAGAAATGCCAGTTCCAATTCCGTGAAAAGATCACATTATCACATTTTTATTAGCATCACTGCAATACAACATAACTGAGAAAAAATTTTTGAGTGATGAGTTTGTAGTATTTGATCTCTCATTCGAATCCCTAACACTTAAAGAGAAATTAGTACAGAACAGAACAAGCTCTTGGCAGGTTTTCTGAAAGTACTATTTAAAATGCCTCTTATTATACAAGTATATTAATACATAATCAATAATGAAACAAGTTTTATGTAATACAGTATTACTTCATCTACAATTAAGTAATTTTTATTTGATATGAATTATGTATAGTACATTATTTAGAACAATCCAAATTTTAAATGCTTTCATTACAACAGTAAAGTTGTTCAATTAGTATAGACAATGCCCCCACCCCCCTGAAGATTTGTAATGAATTTCTGAAAGCATTTTTGATGATTAAGCTCATAAAAGTTTTTATACAAGGGCGCTAATAAAAATTAGCACATCAGAGATAAAATACATTTTAACAATAAACTTTTTCAATGAACCTAAAAACAAAGTTTAAAATACTGGGAAGAAAGAAAAAAAAAAAGAAGAAATATCTACTATAAAATTATTATTTTTTATATACATTTTGGTAAAACTGGTCCAAAAACCAAATAATTGTAATGATAAGCTTATGTAGCTTCTATTATTCTCTAATTGTCCCCCTGGGGATAATTTTACCATTTGTTCACAAACACTATGAGCAACAATCTTTACTGAGAATAAATGCATAGCGTGTTCTTCAAACTATGGTGATACATCTAAATTTTCCCCTCCCCCTCAGAATTCAGATGACCTGACCCACAGTTGCAAATTAATCTGCAAAATGTAATCCAAGGAACTGGCAAGAATTCTAGTGAAATAATGTTTAACTTTGAACTTTACAGCTGAACTCCACCAGAAAGCTGGTTAACATTATTAGGACCTGCTTCAGTGTAGATGATGTTTTGTTTCCTGTTTTTCTTTAATACATTCAAATTGTCTCTATATACATTCAATTGAATGAGAATTTTAGAACATTCTACAATCTCTAAACTTTCAAATGTCTAAAGCCTGATAACAAAAATTACAAACAAACCATTCTAAAATGTGAATAAATTAGTGAACTACAGAGCAAATGCTCCTAGCTAAACATACCAATGGCTAGCCCAGGTTTGCATATTTGAGACAAATGTTTTACAGAATGTGTGAGCCTTTGTAATAAAGATGGAATGAAAGTCACAAATAGGTTGAGAACCACTACATGCACATTTTAACATGTAAAATTCACCATTTGCTGAAATATGACAACTACAAAAAGACAAATTTTTAAACATAACCGTTCAAGTGAAACTCTCTTTTCAAAATCCTCAATTTCCTTTCATGGCTGTTATCCCTTAAAACATTTCCCTGCACAGGAGATGCAATTTATACATTTATGTCATTAATTAGCAAAGAAATAAATTAAATACAATATTTCCATAAATGGTTTTGTATGTAGACAGCACACTCAAATCCCAATCAGCAGTAACTCATTCAATCAATAAGTTGGAATTTCTTAAGTGCCAGTAAACTAACTTCTCTCCAGAGCCAATCACACATAACACATTACAATTCTGAAAAGAAGAAAATTAGTTCTTTTCAAAAGATATTACAAATATTTATTTAAAAAAATAACATACACTCTGTACTGTGAATTTTTATTTTCTAACAACTCCTATATTACCTCACACATCAATCACGATCGTCTTCAACATCTTCATCAGTAGTAAACTCTGAAATGTCACTTCCTTGACCTTCTTGTTCCTCCTCCTCATCGTCCAACATCTCCCACTGTGGATGTTCTGTGGGTACTTCAGGAGCCTCCTTCACATCCAGCTGCAGAGAATGTCACATGGAATATCATACCACACAGCATCACGTTGCTCAAATCTTTGCATATTTGACAAAAACTCATGGAAGCACACTTCAACACAAAACAAAGCACAAGTGCAAAAAATTCAGAAATGCTTTTTATCCTTTTACTGTCTGGAAGGAATACCAGTGGTATTGACTGTATTTGAACAGTGATATTGACTGTGGATTTTAAGGATTTTAATGTAGAATCCAAACGATTAGGTAAGTTCTTCCTGTTTTGTAGTTCTGTTTAAGTAAAAGTAGAAATGAGCTGAAGTGGCATTCCTAATATTGTACTATTCCCTTTGAAATAAACTCTCGTACTGTAAGGGAAACTTATAATAAAGATTTGAATGCCAGAGCGACAACGGAGGCAAATATCACATTGCAAGAGAGAAGGCCCTTATGAACACAACACCACTGAGTAGCAATGCACATTAGTGTGTCATGGACCACTTGATGTCATAACGCATTCGTTGTAATTTGTAATTTGAGTAGTTTTGTTTTTTGTTGTTTTAATTTGAGTAATTGCATTTACTCGAAAATGGCTTTTGACCGATAAGTTTTGACACAATATTTGTATTTCACATGTCAAAACACATGAAACTATAAACTGTTTCAATTAACAATATAAAACTCAATTACGAAACTTAAAACAACACTAAGAAAAATATTTAATTTTTTATCAAGCGTTCCCTGAAAGAGCATAATACTAAATGTAACCATAGATTTAAAACTGTTGTTAGCCTTGGACAAAGGGGTCTGCTACTCTCTGGTCTACCAAATAGTTTCTTATATCTAAAACTGTAGGTAAATATTGATAATTGTTTAATATAATCATTTTATTAATAACACTGCTGAATTGAGAATGTATGAATAAAAATAAAAAAAACTTTGTGGATATTGTCCTCATACAGGCACCCCCCTACAAATTGAAATGAAAACGGAAATTTAAGGTACAGAACACAATGTAAGAGAGATTCTAAAACTTTTGTTATTCTTACAAATTTGGATTCCAGGTTTTATTCTATCATGCTATAGAAATAATGATGTTCTATTCACTTCTAGATTCGCCATGAATTTCTGATTCTTTCGGGTAGAAATATCACATTCACTTGACTGACAGAATATCTCCCAAGTTACTGACAATAATATTAATATACAGGTCTAATAAGAAACCCCACACATTTGTATTAATGGAAAATAAATTACAAGCATTTCTTTAAAAAAGGAACAAATAAAAAATTGAGTACTTTCAAATTAAAATGCTTTTTTAAATATTTGCAACTCCCTTCATCTTAAAAACAATTTTAGTGAAATTTCCAAGAATCAAAATAAAGGCATTATCAAAAGAATCAAAATGAAAGATTTGTGGAGGTACAAATATACGTGTGTGTGTGTGTGTATATATATGTATATGTAAAAAAATGAAATAAGTGTAATGTATAAGTGTAAAAAAAATAAAAATGCTTACCTTAATATCATGCATTTGATCAAAACCCAGGTAAGAATCTGATCTTAAGCACACTGTAAATGTATACACATTAGGCCAACGTGGCGCAGTGAATTTCAACTGAATTTCTTCCTCTTCTACCAATGCTGTTACATGATAGGGTGGTGTCAACAGTGTGTGACTCTTGCGATCACTAATGTAAACCCACCAATATTCTTGTTTGTCCTGTGAATGTAAAAAAATCTAAAATTTTGGAAGTAAAAAGAAACAAATCGTACATGAACATTAACTCGCAGCAAGAAGCAGTGGCTTCCTAAAACAAGAAACCCTCGAATTGTCAATACAGTTTTTAAAATGTTTCATTATTTTAAGAATAGAAAAGAAAGCAAAGAATCAAACCATCAACAAATCAAAGAAACCAATAAATATTCTCTTATTATCAAAGAATACACATTATTTCCACCATTGTAGCATCCAAGGTTAGTTTGTTGATATTTAAATCACTCATTTAGATGTTTCTGCTACACTAAATTTTACAATATAAAAACATTAATGACTTGTACTGAAAAATTTCAAAACAATTTTTAAAATGTGATATCAAGATAACTGGAATCAAGAGATGATCATCATCAAGGATTAGTCTCTAAGCAATTTCCAAAATATGATGACCTCTGTGTTGGCCAATAAGTAACACTTTTGCTGCACTTGTTTTGTATCAGGTACTACATGACAGGAAGCACACCTATTGCCATGCTATTTGGCCATGAACCTAAGTATTACTTTGGACAGGAAAGGTGAATTCAAAGTTTACTCAAAAATGCCTTTAACCCTTGAAGTTCTTTTACAAGCTGTGCAAATGAAAAACAGGATAGACTCTTTTATTTCCTGTCTAAAGGAAGGAAAGTAAATTGTGGATTTTAAGCTCTCAAAAATTCTTCAACTTCTATTGGGTTTGAACCAACAAACTGAAACACACAAAAGTCAAACACATTAACCATCATACAAACCAATGCCACTACACAGAGAGAATACATACCTCTGGAAAAAGGGGACAGTGAACACTGTGAGACATTTTACTCCGGCCTTCTAGAACTTTCTCCCGTTTTGACAGAGGAGACTGGAATTTCTCCCACTCTGTATCATCATCTTCTACAGCTGAACCCTGCATCCACAACCAGAAAAGAAAAAAACACTCATTGCAGACTATTTAAGGGAAAGCCAAATACTGAGCATACTCATTCCCTTGCCTTTTTGTCCCTCTGGCTATTCTGACTTTCATCATCATCTGTGTGCTCAGCCTCATCATCAGAAAGTTCACTCTCGTCACCTGTGTCCACAGGAGCCTTCTTGGGGGCTTCAGACTGCAGGGGAAACAAAAGACATGTACTATACAGTTCACAATTTAGAAACAACATTTAATTACACATGTCAGAAAATAAATTATTACCTCAACAGGTGAAGTAACAGGTTTTTCTTCGGTCTTCTTTGTTGAAGTATTTTTGCTGTTTGGTTTTTGATGCTTTGGTCCTTTCTTTCCAGCCTTTTTACCTTTTTTTTGTTGTCTTTGCCACACAGGCTTTTTAGCCTAAAAATTGCAAAATTAATTCTGCTTTACACAAAGAAAAATCAAAATCAATAATATGATTTACAACATGTAAATTCTTATATAAGCTATGGAATATTAATTCCTCATTTCTCAAATTAAAATGTACACATCAATTTTGAATTTTGAAAAAATGTAACACTTACATAATAAAAATGGAAAAAGAAATCAAATGGGAAAACAGATCCAGATGACAGGAACAAATGGGAAGGCCAATGTGAAAGGATTAATCTGTTAGACCTTACTATTCTATTACTCATGATGAAACCTACAGATAGATTGATTGATCGATTCATGATTTCAGGAGCGTCAACTACAGAGGTCATTAGTCCCATTAGTGTAGTGCGTGTTTTTTCCTCAGGAGATGGCGGTGATCTTTTCCCTGCTGGATGGCGAGAACCGGCGCTGATCTACCACTGACTAGCATGATTTCCCCTCAACCAGGTATCTCACACCAGCGGGGAACCACCCCAGCCAGGACAAGCTCTAAGCTCCGACTGGTCTCCTGGCGTGTGGTAGTGTACTGCCTGTTAGTGTAAGTGTGCTTGTGTGTGAAGGGTGAGGATAGGACAAGGAAGAGGAAGGAAAGATTGTGCACGGTCTGTGGCCCATTTGTTCGGGTACTGCTCCGGCATTTGCCTGGTGTTGATCAGAGAAACCACGAAAAACTACCGATCAGAGCAGCCAGCCGCTAGAATTCTCCTCCAGAGAGCGACTGAATTGGACCTAGCTGACAAGCTGACCTCCTGGTCAGAGGGACTGCAGTGACATCAGTTGATCACTGAGCCATCTCTCCCGGTAAAACCTACAGTATTTACTTGTGTATTTTTAACCCTCTTTACTGAAAAATATATTTGAAATTAGTGCCCATAAATCATTAAGTGGAAAGCAGCAGAATATAATAATTATTCTTTGTTCACTCTTATTTTACTCAGCATGTATGCAAATGCATATAGTCACTGCTTGTTCTCATGTGCTGACTGACACTACACTCCCCATTTGGGCATTGTGTGCTATACAATTTAAGCCCTTTCAAAATTGATTTATTTCTTTACTCTTTACACTAACAAAGTTGAAATAATGTTATCTTCTATTGTGGAGTGAAATCAGACATTGAGCATCACCCTACCTAATACAACTACCAATGGACTACTTTGAGATAACGTTCATTCGCTGCTGACACCCGACCTCCATGCAGTAGGCTGCGGCTATCAATGCATTAGCTGTTTCATATGAGGCCACTGTTTTGGCAATGGACAAGTGACTAGATGCAATTCCATTCTTGGATGAGAAGGTTCTATATGTGTGCTGCATTTACCTTGTTGGTAAAAAGTATTAGTTAATTTGGTAAGTAAAATTGATTTTTGTTACAAAGTCAAACAGTGAGTAAAACAGTTCCTGGTCGGTCAGGTTTGAAACATTTGAAGGAAAAATCTCTCAAAAGTGTTAAGAAGTTTTGCATGTTTTTGAACCAATAGCAATTTACAACCTGACAATGATTCTGAGACAGGAGATGGAAGAAATCACTGCTGAATTGGCATGTGTCAGTGTCAGCAGTGTTCATAAAATATGTAGTGAATTAAGGGCCACTGGAAAGGTGTACACCTCATAAGAAGAGAAAAACCAGTGCAGCATAATCTGTGTGCATAATATTTTTCATAGCAACAAACTGCCCACATTACATACAATTCTAAATGTAGTTAATGCCAGTTCAGGCTTGCCTAATTTTAAAAGAATGTTACTGTATGTTCTGTGGAATTCTTTCACCACCAACTTGCAGGAACCCGTTGTAAACGGAAGTTCTCTGATAGCAAAATATCTACACATTTTAGCTGATATTTTGGGTGTACTGAAGAAATAAAAGTGAAAACAATACAGTACAATTTCATTTACATGGTTTTCAGGGGACTGAAGGGAAAAATGTATAAGTGAGAAAAAAACATACGTGAAATTGAATAATATGAACAAAACAAAAACTCAATATTTATATTTGCATACTCCTAACACTTAATAGCAAAAGGTGAGCTCAACAAAATGTGTGGAGAGTGAAGCTACATTTATGACCAGAAATTAAACAAGGGGCCATCTCAGCATTTGCTCAATGGATAAGGAAAGATGGACAAAAACCTGATCGAGACCGGAGGCTGAAGTATATTAAATGTTACCAGTCATTGACTCAGAAGCTGAAGGCTGACCTGAAGCTGAAGAACATTACTTGTTACTTAGATGACACGTGGGCTAGGCATAAGCAGGAAAAGATAGCATTGATATTCACACTTTATGGAGTCAAGCCTTTAGAACTGTGTCACATGAGCATTGTGTTGACATGTGTTATGTAACACTCATGATGTCAGTTGTGTTGATGTCTGCACACACAAATCGCTTAACGTGCATCCTTGATTAACACTGTGACTAACGTGAAACAGCACACAATCAATCTTGGCAATGTGCATTTGCCCACACCTCAAGCAAGATGCTCAAGCTACAACATAAGTCAGGATAACACGCATTTTCTAGCTTTCAACGTGCAATGCGAGTTGGCAATAACACACATCACCAAGAGCGCTTGTGTGCTGTTTTGCATAAGATAAAGTTTATCTGCAACATGCATTAAGTGACTCGTGTGTGTGTGTGCAGGCATTGATGTGTGTCAACACAGCTGATGTCATTAGCTTTGCGTGACATGTCAACACAATGCTCATATGACACAGGCCTAAATGCCATTATATATATTTTATTCACTCGAGTTTCAATATTTCTTTTAAATGTGTCAAATTTTTATTGTGATATTTTTAATGCTGGTGAACACTATGCAAAGCTGCATCAGATGACACTAACCCCCCTATTTTTTCATCCTGTAGTTTTAGGCAGTTGAAATGGCTTGTGTAGCTATGAAATTAAGCAATCTGAATACTGACTTCAACACCAAAATTCTGTGAGCTCCTTTATGATGTCATTATTGTCTGGATGTTATACAGTCTTAAAGGGATTTTCATTAGTAACATAAAATCATGAAAAGCATAAAAACATAATTCATATAACTGAAATAATTTTAGCATGGGAATTATAGGGATTTATTAAACATATATAAACAGAGTTTCACTGTATGTATAACAGTTCTTGTTGTGACTTGTGCTGGCATTTGAGTACGACTGTGGTGCAAAAGGTGCAGCCAATCATTAACTAGAGGGCAGAGGGATTCATACAAAATTTGTTTATAAGTTAGTTTATAAGTTTATAAATTTGTTTATAAGTTATAAAGTTAGGGCGAACAGACCTTAGGCAATTTATTTATATTCCATGTTCTTCTTTAAATTAGAGAACATGGCTATATTTCAGACTCTAATATGAAGGTAACGAAACATTAAACTGAACTGTAGTTGTGTATTATTACAGTAAAACCTTTTTTTTTTTACACTTTTCAGGGGACCAATGGAAAAAAGTGTAAAATGTGGGAAAGAGTAAAATGCAGGGAAAGTTAAAAATGTTACACGAGGCGAGTATTGACATTATTTACTGCAATGGAGCCTCTGTTTCTCTTTCTTGCCCTTTCTTCATAAGAAGAGAAAATATTGTAAAATGCACTGGAAAACGGCAAATTTTCAACAGAAAAACCTTACTGACATGCTCTGGCAACGAAAAAGTGGATAAATCATCTTCCTGTATTTAGTAATTTACAGTAAAATCTGTCTAAACCAGAATTGATCAGCACACAAAAAAAAGTCTGGTTTAAGGAGGTTTCCATTTTATGCAAGGATACTCATTTTATGACACTTGTGATTTCTACCATGAAAGTAGTAAGTTATGCAACTTTATATCAAAATACATTAACATGCAACATATTTATGGAAGAAATCACCAATAAATGAACATTAAACACACTCTTCATTGACAGATTCTGAGTCAAAAATTACACAATACCTTACTGCCTAGTGTCTGTATTCGGACACCTTGCTGACTCTTTCAACGAACAATCTGTCACAACCCAGTACTATCACTTTCTGATAATGTTAGTTTCCTCTCCATTAGAAATTCACAAATATGCATGAAAAAAGTTATCACTAGAAACTCTTAGAAACTAAAAAAAATTATCAGCTGTAAAGTTATAACCATCAGTGAATATAATTGTACCAAAGCCTTCACCATTTCAAAGCAAACTCTTTAGCAACAGGCTCATCTTTGGTTTTTCCACAGCATATTTAGCCATTTAGTGTAAATCCATTTCTAGAATCGCAACACAAAAAACTCCTTATTCTATATTTATATGGTCATGATTTACGTCTCTTGGCAAGTAAATAATGAAGTCTGGAATGATAAAGGAATTCCAACAACATAAATGTGTTTCAAAAATTTCATAAATGCATTAAAAGATACTTTAAGGGAAAACAGACTACCGAGCCTCAGAGGCCCACTTTGTGGAAAGCATGACTACCTTCAGAAAAGTTGAAAAATGCGGAAAAAACTTCATGACATACTGGATCATTCTTTGTCATAAGAAAAGAAACATAACAATAAGAACAACAACAACAACAACAGAGGGTATCATGAAAGGACACACCTGTAATGTTAACGGAAAAATATTTACAGCATTAAGAAACACGGCCAGGCCTTTGTGGCCCACTAAGTGTATTGAAGAGTTAATCTCACATCTCTGCCAATTGCATTGAATTCACAGAAATTCTGTTTTCTAAAGATTTTTTTGGAAAATGGAAGATTTTTTTGGAAAAGGACATGAAAAACCTTTCCATTTCTGCATTGAAAAAGTTCCGTTTTATGCTGTGTTAAAATGCCTTAACTTCTCGGACCGGAGAAATTTTCCGGTTAAGGTGGGTTTCTAGCTTGTACAGGTTCTGGTTTAGACTGTACTGTATTTTACTGTACAATCTATAACACATGGTGTGGCCAGAATCTGTGTTTTCTGGGACCTTGAACTTAAAAAATTAATTGACAGCAAAAGCCTGTTTGTTCATATATGGTGAATGCTAGTACCAAAACTGCTCAGCCGATTTTCTCCAAAATTGATATTCCATGATTGATGAACTTGAAGATTTGCGAGTTGGTTACTTACATATGTATTCATTTACTACCTGGAGCAGGATTTATCCACTTTTTCAGTGTCAGTACGAGTTTTGCTGTTGAAAAATCGCCGTTTTTTGCCACAGCATTACATAACTTTCTCTATATTAGCAATTTTTCTCTGTATAATATGCAAGTATAGGAGAAAGTAAAAAATAAAGAGAAAAAATGACATAAAAGGCAGGAAGCACTCTTCATATCATGTTGTAAATTGTGGGAAGAGAATGTATTGTAAATGTAGGCTTTAAGGCAACAAAAAATTACATAAAAGGCAGGAAAATATCAAATGCAGGAACATTAAAACAGGGTTTTACAGTATTTCATTAACTATTATTGGAAGAAGATATGTATATGTATATGAGCTTCAGAGATACTAATTTCCTCTCAACAGCTCAATACCAGTCATTTAATGTAAATTGTATCTAAGACTTTAAAAGGCAGTGTAGCTATTAAATTTTTCTTCCAGTATTTTAGAATCTAACTGCAGTCAAATTCAAACACGTTAATAAGAAATGATAATTTCCTTTTGTTGTCCAGTTCAGTGGATTTGATTCTATTTTGCACAGCAAATTATCTGAGGAATACAAACATGGGTCTCCAAAATTGAAGTTACATTCAATATACAAGAGTGAAAATTATACTTGTAAATACAGAATATTTGCATCAATCTAAAGTTCTGCAGTTTGTTGACAAAAAAACAAACCATCGATCTTTTGCACTTCCATGGTTTCAAATACCTGTTCTTCCTTTTTGACTTCCTCTTCTCCTCCACCGCCAACTCCTTCTTGATCAGCTTCAGCCTGGGATTCATCAACATGTTTATCAGCAACTGTCTCATCCCCAAAGAGGACACTCATGTCTTTCCTATATAAAGTGACAGTGACAGTAACTATTGCACCAGCAGTGTACACAGTAGGATTCTCATCATCAATCACTGAAAGCAGATAAAAAAGATACAAAACACCATTTCTATAACCCAATGTTTTTACTGCAGCAGGAACCGTCAAACAAACCTTCTGATCTAACTTGAAAATCAATAAATGGCATTTTCCCCATTACTTTCATAACATCTTTGTACTGTTCATCAGATAAATGCCTCAAAATACTGCGCCTTTCTTCATTTTTCAATTGTGCAAATTGTTGAATACTTTTAATTTGCCTCTATAAAATAAAAGAATAATAATATTAGAATATAACATGAGATTTAGTCAGTAAAAGCAATATCAGAAAGAGACAAGTACAGTACTATGATACATTTTAGGATACAAGAAGCCAAATGAGGTGTATATCTTCACAGAACTCAAATGACAGATTCTAAAACAATATGCTTCAGGACATGCAGTATCATGTCCTACTCTCTGATTAAAATTTGTCTATGCTTGGTGAGTTACAACATGAGCCCTGTTGAAACATTTAATTTTTGAAACTGAAATGAAATAACAGAGCCTCCACTCTTCTAATTCACCCAGAATAGAGAAATTTTAATTGGAGAATAGAATAGACAAAATGTCATAGGCATTCACATTTGATACTACCATCCAATGATGAATTAGGAATGATAGTAGGGGCAGAGATTAGGACAAGGACTTCTATTTGCACCCATGTTTTCTCTTAGCCCTATGCTCAGTGTCTCATGCCCTCCAGTGGTGCTTTCATGCTTTGTGATCCGTGTTCAAGTGCTGTTGGTATTCCACAATTTTTTTCTCTATTTCAGACAATGAATATGCACATTCTAACATTGTGCAAGGTTTGGCTTAGCAAATAAAGGCCATGAGTAACAACCAATCAATCAAAGAAGCCATATAAAGCACTTTACTTAAGTATTTTGAATAATCTCTCCACTGAGCAAGGGCAGAAGAAAACTTCATTCCGTGTATTCACCGCAATATTATAAAATTGTTAACATGTTCTTCCACCCATGTCCTGTGTTCAGTGTAAATATGTAAATAAATATGTGTTTAATGGAAAACTTTATTTATTATACTGTAACCTTACAGGTATTAAGGACACAGCAGTTCACATTTAATAGGTTTTGGCTCTAGCAAATAGGTTGTAGGCAACACAGCACCCCCATTTAGGTAACATCTACTGCCTGAGAGGTTAATTAACAGTCTCTCTGAGATTTACTGGTTTACTGAAGTTTGAGTAGTTCCAGTACTTTAAAAAAAAAAAATGAAAGGAAGAAAAATGACATTCTATAAATCCATCTTTGATGAATAATTGAAAATAAAGAATACAAAAGATTTTTTATTTTTAATGTTTACCTTTTTGGTGATGAAGTATTTCAGATGATCTTCACTAACATGAGGAAGCTGCAGCAAGGGACTCTTATATTCCCACAGCCCTTGAACTATCATTGGGCAAAGTTTCATGCAGTTTTCAATGGTTTCAATATTAGGTAAACGAGGAACTGGAAATATAAAAACACTTTAAAAAATCTACATTTCAAAGAACTATTACTAAGTTTAGTTCATACGCAAATTTTAGTCATTAAGTAATAACTCAATACTCGAACAGGTCAGAATACACCAACAACAAAGATTTAAACAATAACTTTCCCCTGCTGTATTTTAAATGTTACTATGTCATTATTATGTTATTCTGTAATAGTAAACTTAGTGTTTCTCAGCTGCAATAGTGACAACTCAAAATATCTGGTGTCGAGATAAATGAGTTTGAAGTTTTCACCTTGAAATGAAATGCAACATTCTTGCATTCACACTTCTGACATTTGTTGGTGGAATTCTGTACTGTAAGATACGCTGCTGTTGCTGCTGGAAGGTAGACCAATCTGCAATTCTGGAGATTTCATCAACTCAAAATTGATGTTTTTTGAGTTGTGCCACTATTGTAGCATATAAGCAGTACCTGGTGCCTTCACTTGACAAATTCTACACATTGTGCAACTGACAAATAAGTCTATTTAAAACTGTCTCGCCAACTTTTTCAGACTGCAAAAAGTCTTACAGCCCAGGAGAAATTGGCATTCCTGATAATAAGTTAATTGCTTTGTTCTTATTTCAAATTGCCATTCTTACAAATTTACAATATATTCTCTCTTATGATTTGTGTATTAAAGTCTTTGGTAAAAAACGTGTTATTGTTTAGGAAGCTATCAATCCCAGTCATGCAATTAAATGAAGAAAAACTAATGAAAATGAACAAAAGGCATCAAGTAGCAAAGGCCACTGCACAAACACTAGTGTTCTCACTGACCAAATAAGCAGATGAAGATAAAAGAGCAATATTAGATCCAGAGATGTGTCAACATCCATCTGCTACATTTCAAATGTCAATGTTAATAAGTAGCAAGAAAGTGAAATCATGCGACAACTTCTATCTATTGAAGTGTATGAGGGCCACATGTACGTGTAAACATTCTTCAGATGCATTTTGCTTTATCGGTGACCTACTGCGTTAACTTTAGCAAATTCTGAAAGCAATTACACTGAACATTGTGTGAGGCATATAAGACTTGTTAAGATATTAAAATTACATTGTACTCTGCATAACAACACAACACCACTTCCAATTTATTATCTCAAGAAGCTGATGTCCTGATCATAAAAGCAATTTTTTATTAAAAATAATGACATTCTTCAAAATACAAGTATTGTCATTAACACACAAGACTTAAAATTTATTGATTGGTATAATCACTCCCCCTCTATATGAATATACATACAATACACAAACATCATGGAAATATGGATTGAATACAATGATGTCAGTGTACACTTTTTTCAATTTACAATTCTTCAATTTATAAATAAAAAATTATAAATTTATACTTACTTCTGCGTGCATAAGCTAGAAGAATTAACTGAGACACACAATTAACCATTTCCTGGATGAGATAGGGACATTTTTTCACAACATACTGTCTATCTTTATCCAATGTATCAGGTTTCAATGCAATGCGATGCAGATGAGCATGTAGCAAAGCACGAGCTTTAATAGAATATAATGCACAAAGTGGTCGCTCCCTATTTTTCTCACTCAAATTTGGTATCTGCTTAATTAACTGGAATACAGAAATAAAATTACTGCTAAGAAACCTTTAAAATAAAATGTCACATAAACTACATGAACTGCACAACCTACCTGAGGTACTTCTTCATTATCACTAGGCCGTTCAACTATCTCACCATTGTGTTTTTTCTCAAATTCAAGAGATGCTCCTAAGATCATTATAACTCTTTTAAGAGCCATTGAAGGAGTTTTGTGGAAGAAATAATAATACATCTGGGTAGTATCAAGAAGAACCTAAAAACATTAACAGGTATTAGGAATAAAAAATTATACATAAGAGAAAACAAAACCAGTGATGTACCCAAAAGAGAGAGGAAGCTCACATTATGTATTGAATTATTGTTTATGCTATAAATATTAACTATAAGTCAACAAATATATATATTGAACTTTTTGATCTTAAGAATTCACTTTTCCATGAATCATGCAAATAAGCATTTTATTTTTTCTCCTCCTTACAAACTTCAAAAAAATCTTGAAAAGGAATTTTTGCTCTTTCACTTGGATACTTTCTCATGTTATTTTTTGAAATGAGTGTTCTACTCATAAACATAAAAAAATTACCTGATCTCCAGAATATCGGATAGACTTATACCACCACATACCAACTATCGTTGGCAACGCCACCATGAACACAAGAGCATATAATCCCAGCACCTAAAAAAAAAAGTCAGTAATCAAGCAAACTGAAAACTAAACTCAGTTTCCAATAACAACTACTTCAAAGGACAATTTCGTACCCAGACAGAATTCTCTTTCTCAATAATCCAAGATGGAAGAGCAATGCCAAAGCTCATGGCACCAGGTCCATCAGGATTGCCATACTTCTCCCAATTTCTGCGAGCTTCATCATCAGTCAGAGCCTGATAGGCTGAAATAGCATAATTTTATTTCTTTATTATTCAATGATATGTAACTATAGGAAAATTATTTCATGGAAAAACATGCATCATTTTATATAATGTTATATTCAACAAATTACATAAGCAATTGAATGCATGCCTAAAACTTATACATCAAATAGAACACTACAATACCTTTAGTGAGTTTCATAAAAGCTTTCTCATCACCAGTTTCTTTGTCTGGATGAAGAATAAGAGAGAGTTTACGATAAGATTTTCTGATATCAGCTTGAGAAGCTCCCTGGAAAAATAAATTTTGAAAATATTATTCAAGAGAAAAAGAACATGATAATTCTGAACTCGCTGCTAATGCTTCTATACTTACCATAGGCACATGAAGAATTTCATAAGGGTCAAAATTAGCATACTCATAGTCAAATTGAGATACTTTATAAGCTAGCAGAGCTAAAATTGCCCAGCCCGAAATTATCATCAATTTTCTGTAACACAATATTTGTTAATAGCAACTTGAGAATAAAAATAATACATAAAATTAGGTGTTACTTTCTTGCTTGTATCCTGATCAAGTTAGAGACTGATGAACTAATGAACAACAAAAATTAGAACCTTAGAAGACCTAAGAACAACACAAAATTCTTTCATTACCTCACCAAATCACCTCTTCTATCCTAAGTAGGTTTCAGTCACAACAAAAAGCAATCAAAAGAAAAGGAATCTTTACCTCTAAATACCAATTACTTAAGATATTCAACACAATATTTTTATAATATACACTTTCTCCTCTGTAAGAGAATGTCAGAATACAGTTGCTTTGATATCTTACACTTAAGAAATCAACAACAATCGACCTTGTTGATTCAAGAAGTCATTATACCCTTACCAAGACAAAGGGTTATAACTGAACTATTTAAACACAATCTCATGTTTCCTAGCACAGGCCATGTTGTTTTGATTTCAACTGAAAAGAGTAACCTATGAATAATTTGCAAGAGAAATTTCTCATCGTAACAAATTTTATGATTTTATTTAACAATCACAACCCAATGGGAGGAAGACTCAAGTGGAATTATCTTTATGCCTTTGTGTATGTACAATTTCATCTTTTATACATTTTATTTTTAGAACTTTTCTGAACCCTTAATGATTGTTTTGTCATGCAATTGGAGCAACATTTTACATTTTGAACTAGTTCTTCAAAAAACTGACATTGCTTAATTGTGTCCCTGTAGAAAGGACCGCAAGTACAAAAAGTGTTTGAAATGTACATGTCCTTGCCAACCTAAAATACTGAAAATAATTTAACATAGGATTCTATATGCTCAATAAATATATCTTTAGTTATTTTACATACAATTATACACAACATTTTTTTTTCAATTATATTGACATTTATTATAGAGTTGACACCCCTCATTTACCTCATCTCACCCCCTAGCAAGACATAAGACGTATCAGGCTCTTATCTCATTTATCACGTGGTCCATAAGTAGTTGTTTTTTTCTCCAGCAAATACTATAGTACAAATTGTACAAAGTTTACTACAAACAATAATTTCACCTGCAATGTGCTGTATACTGCCAAACAGGCAACTAATAATGCAAGGAACACCTGTTTATTCCCATTATTTTGTCACACAGTCACATCTCTTTTCTTCAGAGATCTGTTTATTAATTTGACCATGTGTAGCCTCAATCGATCCAGTGTGGCTCAGTGGTATGGTGCTGGCTTCCTGACCTGAATGACGAGGGATTGAATCCCAACATAGGTTGGGATTTGTATTCGGTGATTTCGATTCTAGGTGGCTCTGGGGTCAACTGAGATTTCTTTCAAAGCGAGTACCAGGATTTTTACTGTAGATAAAAGTAGCTGGAGCATTGTGCTCGCCACACAACCTCATGCCAACAGCAACAAATAGGTGGAGCCCTACTTTCACCTCCCCCTTGGGCCCTAACGACCTGTGTGCAATGGAGCACCTGTATCTCCACACTTACCAATTAAGATGAACATACAAAAATCCCTTGCCATAAAATTTCCAGTGAAAAAACAGATTCCTTTTCATTTCACTGCTCCATACATTAGTTTCATATTAATGAAATATTTTGGTTCATCCTATTTTTAAAAATATTGATACATAAAACTGACAAATATGTATTTAAAAAAATTAATTGAAGGATTTAAAGACTATTAGGTTTACATGAAAAAGACTGCAGAAAAAACATCCCCCCCCCATTAATCCTGTATTTACTGAAATTTTGTAGCCTGTAAAAAACATTTCTAGTGAAATATTCTATATTAGTTGCAAAAGTATACAAATACTGTAGCTACACTCACACAGCTAGTTGTTTTGTTCCTTTCCATGGTTCATTTGATCGCAGTATAATTTTTTTCTTTTTGCAGTTGTCACATTGGCACTCTTTCTCCAATTTTTCTGGATCTGTGGAAAATACTAAATATGAAACCTTAAAGGATCAATGCAAACATCATGATACACAGATTCTGAACATGGAAAATTTACTATAACATTAATGCAATATAAAATACATGAAAAGGCACACATTTTCACAATAAATAAAAAGTAAAATCCACAAACCACAAATCAGTTCAGATAATTAACATATTGTCATAGCTTTAAACTTTTTCATCATTTATCGCCATTATTTCTTTTCTTCCCTTACACTGTTGTCAATGAACACTGCTGTTAATTATCGCAGAACTTAAACGAATTAATCAAGTGTCAATTTCTGTTTATATCTTTCTTCGTAACATTCAATCCAAAAACCGGGAACCTCAAGGGTATGGATGTGGATTTAATTGGCCAAATGTGGCCTGCAGGAGCATATTTTAACATAAATAAAGTAAGTCACCTCTGTCATTAGAAAATATGCATTACATTTATAGAGGAAAATACCTTGCTTGGGTTTACGTGGCCACCAGTAGTAAGTGCTAGGTATTAGTAGCAGCGCTAAAAATGAGAGAAGGAAGTAGAAAAACGTTCCTCCGCTTTCATCATACTGAAATTTTTGTCCACCCATGATATATTACAGGTAAAGTATTGGCAAGGGTGTTTTGTGAGTCAAGTGTATCATCCACATCAGACGCGTAGACGTTCTCCGGTTCCTCACCCCTCACGGAGCCTGCCCAGCTTGCCAAAAGCGCTCACGTCCCACGGTGGTAAACGGTACCAAAGAGTATACGGTACCCGGCAGGCAAGGCATCCAAAATGACTCAAACGTTCTTAGAAAAAGACCCTACGGAACCGATTCGTGAATGTACACTGTGTACGATGTAAGACAATTCTCTTACACAGTGATTACCATGAATAAACAATCTATCTGATAACTGGGCACCAAATATTTAAAGTTGAAGGACAAGACCCGCAAGAATCCTACGTAATTGTAATATACTCTTACGAAGTAATGTTTTCGATCACAAAATAAAGTACAAATTTATTTGTGACAATAATGAAATTAAAACGGTAACTGCATGCACGAGAGATATCCAGAGAAACCAGATCTGTATACAGATCAGTGTTCAGAACTCATGTGGTGGTAGCTGCATTGCCAAATTATTTTTGTCTAAATCGTGATTTTTAACAAATCTTCGTGAAAAAAGCTAGATTTGTTTTAAAAAAGCAGGACAAAATAAAAAACAATAGTAAGTATTATTTTAATTGTAAGTATTGAAATAGATACATTTAGACAGATTTCAATCACAAACAACATAATCAACAGATTATCAAATTTCAGCCGCTTATATTTTATAGGTATTTTCGTAAACAGAAAACGTCTTTGCGAATTAGTCTGTTAAATTTTTGGCAGCTTGAGACCCGGTGATCTTTATGTGAGAGCTTGTTTTCGAGTGCTTTACGATATCATTTAGTCCACCATGAGAAACGCTCCACTCTTTATTCCAGTCGACATGTTTTATACACGTTCGACTTCACCTCGCACAGCCAGTTATAATTTACCGTTGAATTTTGTTATCCGGCGTTTTCGTAGTTTAGGTTTCTTAATGGGCGTGTCTCGCGCCGACAAATTCAAACTGGCCGAAGAACTGTCATCTCCATTGCTCATCTTCCAACAAAGCGTGAGGAATAGCCTCACAAAGTAAAGTACAATTTATTCTCCAAGTTGGGTGTCTGGAATATCCAATACGCGAAGCGAGCACACATTTCGTTAAAAAATGAACAGCGCGTTGTGCTCTGATGGCATCGATACCGCTATCTCGACGTCCCATTTAGCTCGGATCGCCTATAATGCGATTTCTCTAACTTTGCCTCTCAAGGTCACTCAAGGCCCATCTTCGCGATGGAATATCACACGGTACTTCGCGTCTTTCTCGGTCTCGCCGATAGAAGTCGCATGATCGCAAGCGCTGCTTGTTACGGTTACGATCATGCGAAACGTAGCGGAACGACAGAAAGATGTGAAATACCGTGACATATTCCATCACGAAGATGGGATTTGAGTAGCCTTGAGGTGCAAAGTTAGAAAAATCGCAGTATACACACCCGACGTTCCGGCGCATCCGCTACTGTCACCGAGATTTCTTTCGCGTGCTTTTTTCTTGTTTACTTTTTTGTTGTTGTATTCTTTGCAATGGGCAATTCAAATTGAAAGATTTTACGTGTGATTTGGGCTGTATCGCAGAATATTTGGTGTATATTCTGAAAAACTACTTAAGTTAAAATAAACGATTTAAATGAATGTTACTGCTCATCGAAGGAATCAGTTTCAAACCTTTGAATCGTTTTGCAGAGAAAAATAAACTTTTATTTCCTTCAATATCAGGTGCAGATATGTCCAAGTACATAATTACAATAATATACAAAGTAAAAATATTCATTGGGATGATACTAGATTTGCGACTAAATAAAACATTCTTTTTTTCGCAAAAGTTTGGCACGGTTCCATTTTAATTTTTAATTAAGTATCTTTATACCTCCGTGTTTGTCGTTTCGGCTGTAAACAGACGGTGGCGCGCTCCTGTAAACATCATTCTCAACTTGGTCGAGATATACGTTTTTTGTTGTTGTTTTGTTTGATTTTTTGTTGTTGTTTTTTTCATCCATAATGTGCTGTTAATTCTGCTGTAACTCCACTACATGGGGCTGAAGAACAAACCTAAATATTCACGTCAAATGCAGCCTGCAATACTCGGCAGGATTTTGTGACTATATCTTTCAATAACTCCTAAACGAAGCGTTCGAGGGCATTGAAAACCAAAATTTTGAGGCCGGCGGCCTCAAAGAAACGTTTATCGCACCTTAATCTATAGGATGAGACCATCATAAACATTCTATTACATGATGGCTCGTCCGGCGCTTCTCGATATTATCTCAACTGCTCAGAGACGTGCAGAATTTGCAACTAAATGTGAATGAGAGGGACAGAGAGAGGCAAAGACAAAGACACACAGAGACAGTCAGACTGAGACTGGGACAAAGAGAAACGGAGAAATAAAGAGAGAGGGGGAGAGACAGAGAGAGAGGGAGATGGAAGGGAAAGAGGGAGATGAAGGGCAGAAAAACGTCTGTCGGGTTCCGCTAGTAGTTGATATTTTTAGAGGTTTAGAGAGCTTGAATATCTTTAGACTTGGCTCTTGCAATAAATAAGTTGTCATTTACATGGGTTATCAAATCATATATGCTATTCGCAACAAATGGTAACAAATGTTCATTAAAATTTTGCAATCAAAAGGAATTCGAAAATGGTACAAAATTTTAACATTTTTATTTTTTTAATCAGAATCAGTACGGTAGTAATTTTCAACTGAGAATAATGTAATATTTTGTTACAAAATTATTTTTTATTTAAAATTATCTAACTCTTCAAATCTCAAGCTTTAAGTGGCCATTTCTCAATTTCAAGTAAAACCGAAGTCGATTATTTCATGAAAATATGTACAGGTGAAAGGAAGATATATTACGCAAAAAAGTCCTTAGGAATAGAATGAATTTTTTAAGTATCTAGTTTACAAATATTGAAATTAGCCCATCAAAATTTGAATACGTTCATAGCAGTGGCGGCTCGTGACATTTTTTCCTGGTGGGGCCAGGTGTAAAAGCACGAATATCATATCAAAATCAAAAACGTATTTAATTAAAGAATCGAAATATTTAATTAAAGAATAATTTTTCCACAAAAAACAGAAGTAGTAATTTTTATTAAATCATTTAATCAAATATTGGTATGTCAAGAGAAACAAAAGATTTTTTACAAAAATTACGCTAATGCCATAGCTTATCTTTCGGAATGATGAAAGTTCGAAAGGGGAACGTATCCTAAAATTAAGACAAGTTGACTTTGACTTGTTATGCCAATTGTTTAATCGGCTTGCAGATAAATAAAATTAGCTAAATGTCTTTCTTCACTTCCTCCAAATACACTTCATACATATTATCTAGTAGCTCGTTCTTTGTCATATGTGAGTTATTCGTATTTATAAATAGAAGAATTGTTTCATGTAACAGACTGTCTAGATTGGCGAGTAACGATAAGTCTAAACTAGTGGTGCTACAGAATGGCACAGACTTTCCCGTATTAGTTTTCTATTTCCTTGGGTCTTCGCTAGCTATTCGGAATTGCGACACACTTTTCCTTGCCAGCTACCATCTATCATCGCCAAAAGTACATTTTTTGTCATTTTCTTAATTTTTCGGTTTCCTATTGGTAGAACGAAAATATTAATTTTAGAATATTAAAGAACACAGAAACCTAGCCGTAAATGGCAATTTTATTTTAAAAATTATGTGCCGTTTAAGAGAAAATTGCATTTTAGTACTACTAAAAATGCGAAATTTGAAGCTCATTTTCACAGAAAATTTTTGAGTTTTCAAAATACTTTATTTGATGTTATTTTAAGCACTTACACTCACAAATATAATAATGTTTACAAATTGCTCGTAATGTGCATATTAAAGATGTGAGAGATCTTTCAAAAAAATTACAATTATGTCATTTTTGAAAAAAACAAAAAATAACTCAAAATAAACTTTACTCTACACTAAAGAGTGTAATTAGCACTATCCGTTACAAAAGTTTGAAGAAAACATTTGCAGCCATATACGAGAAAATGGCGTTTGAGCATTTCTGAAAATGCCGCAATTTGAGCTACTTTTCACAGAAAACGGTAGTGTTTTCTAGAAACTTTACTTGACATTATTTAAAGCATATATACTCGTAAATATAATAATGTGACAAAATCGCCGATAATGTAACTATTAACGACCTGAGAGACAAGTAAAAAAAATTAACTTTTTTGTAATTTTTGAAAAAAACAACCAATATACCAAAATGGCTTTTATGTCATTGATAGAGTACATTTACCACTATCACTACCAAAAGTTTAAAGAAAAAATTTGGAGCCGTTTTTGAGAAAATCTTGTTTTTGTAATTTTTTAAAATTGCACATATTGCACGCAATATTGCGCGAAAACTACCGAAATTTTGAAAAGCATTTACATGACCTTTATGAAAGAACTCAATATGCAGAACAAATTTTATTTGAAGAAAAAATCTCTATCTTCAATTTTGTAGTTGGAGAAAGACGCCGAAAAAAAGTCAAACTTTCACAATTTTCGAAAATTCAGAGCTGTACGTGAAAATCGGACCTATGCCATGTTAAAAAGTATATTTTACTCTATTCATACAAGAAATTTAAAGAGAAAATTTTGAAAATCCCCGGGGGGTTACATATAAAGTACCCCCAAATTTTGAAGAATATTTTTCAAAATCTCAAAGCTTCGACTAGAATCAAATCGACCGGGGAATATCCATTTTGGAAGAAATCGTACGTATGGTTTATGCGCTAGCAGTGTTCACAGATGGACAGGCAGACGGACGGACGAACAGACGGACGTTTTCCTTTCAATTGGGTTTTCGGTATCAAGGACCTAGAAAACAGGGTTTCTGGCTACACCACGTGTCAGGGGATTTTTTTTCTTAATTTAGCAACTGGTTTTATCCACTTATTCGTTTTCACGGCCCGGCAATGAATTTTTTTCCGCCGAAAATCGGCCATTTTTTCGCGCAGCATTACATAACTTTCCCTATACTACGTATATCACTCCGTGTATACGTACGTATACGGGAAAATAAAAAATTGCCACGGTCTTTTGAATCTTCAGATTCATCATACCTTCTCAATGCTACTAGTTCATGAATTATGAGTGCCATGGTACTTAACTAAACACTCAGTCATTCTACCTAAAATATGTCTATTTTTTAAGACTTGTCAATTATGTTTCTTGATTGAAATTTTCATCGCCGAATCAGTCTGTACAACAATGTTCACAGTTCCAAATGTTTTAAATTTGCAAGCATTTTCTAAATGCAATGCACTTTCTTCGTTTTTTTATCCTTTCGCTCAAATGTTTCAGATCCTTACTTCTTACAGTCCACAATCACTCACCAAATAATAAACAAAAAAGCAAAATTAGCTTTGTTTTTCTTCACTCACAGTCAACCATGATTTTTTTCTCGAAATACAGAATGCTTGTTTCTTCTTTCCATCAACTTGTGTAAATGATAAGTCACTCGATTGATGTGTTCCTAACCGTTTAATGTCATTTTTTTCTTCAGGTCTCAGTGAGGAAAACAGTAAAGAATCCACTGAGTTCATCTTACAGCGCGCAGAACTTCACGTGCACTTTGAAAACGGCGCGCTCGGACTGCCGTTTCTCTGCGAAGGGCCCGTTGGTGTGGCCCCCTAGGACAGCTAAAATTAGCAAGCAGTGGTCGCGCCCAGTACGAAAGGGTGTGGACCTTGTAAACGGAGCGGGGTTACCGCTTTGGGGCCCATGCAGGCCGGGCCCCTTAAGCACTACTAACGCTATCTTTGAGTGCGGTAAGGAACTATGACCCTCAATTCTTGGTTATTGGGACTTGGAATGAGTTCTGGGGACGAATTGTCGATCTTCACGAATAAGGAATTGCAATGAAGTACTACAATTATGACAAAGAGATTACTTTAAAGATATATAAACATTTTTGTGCTTTATTAAATATTGATGGGGCCCGGCCCCTGTGGCCCCTTAGGACGAGCCGCCCCTGGTTCACAAACAATTTTAAAAGTATTTTACTACGATAAAATACACATATGATAATGTTATTTTATGTTTCAAATGATCACATATAATGTCTATAACATTAATAGGTTGAACAAATAATATGATAATTAGGTTGATTTTGAGTTTACTACAGCATACGTATTAATACTTATACTGTGCGTTTACGATGTCATTACGGTGTAAGAAATAGGGTGTATTAACTCGTGGCCGACGAGTTATCTCGTCGGCCACGGCTAACTCCACGAAGTATTCAGGAATGAGATTCAACTCGTGGTGGGTGTATGTACCAAAAATGTCGGCAGCTACTTGAAAAAAAAAGAACTGGAACCCCCCTTGTTTGCCCACGAATTAAAGAACCACGAAGGAACCTTTCAAAGCAGCCAATGGCAGCAAAGCAAAGCGTTTCCGAGATGATAAGTTCCTTCTCTCATCGCTGATGTCGCTGAAGTAAGAGATCTACTTTTCTTTTGTTTTCCAAGTAGCTGTCGACGTTTTCCGTACATCCCCCCACCCTGCCTCCGACACCGGAGTTGAGTCTCCTTCCTGTATACATCGTGGTTATACTTCGGTTTTTCTTTCTTGGCGCACGGGGGCGTGTTAATAAAATTGAATATCTCACGGTATTTTGCGACGTTCTCCGTTCTGCTACCAGGAGTCGCATGATTGCCAGCCCTGCTCGATAGTCGCGATCATGCGACTCCTAGCGGCACAACCGAGAACGATGCGAAATACCGTGAAATATTCCATTTTATTGACAGCCCCCGTGCGCCAAGAAAGAAAAACCGCAGTATAACTCCCAGTCCAAACTGACATTCTTTAGGCTAGTTCCCACAGTTCTTGCATTCAGCGCTGAAACGACTTGGGTATTTTTTTGGCACAATAGAGGCCAATTTGGCAGTATGATGCAGCTGAACGTTTCGCGATGAAAACGTTATTTTGGAGTGTGAATTAAATGTAGAAGTTTCCAAAATGGGTCGAAAATGCTTCGTTCAACCATTTGATAGTAGTATTGTTAGATGTAAATCAATAGTTTGGTTTTCCATATCGAAGCGGAAAGATTTTACAAACAAATAGATTGAAGTTCACCAGAAAAGGAGAAAATTAAACGATAATGATTATATTTGTGAAAAGCATTCCAACAATGAAGACTTTATTACGCAAAATATGGTAGGTACAAGTATTAATAATTTACCTTACACTGTAAGTTAATTACAAAATAATGTAATTTGTAAAATCATGCACAGTCAATATTGTAAAATCTACCCAACCAAAATAGTGTATACATTATTCATACATCAATTACAAAAAAATTAAAATTGTCTAAAAGTTAAATTGTGCAATCAAAAAATATAAATGAAAACTTTGTAATACTAAATTATTGCAAAGTTTACAGAATTAACCTGCAAAACCAAACCAGATGGGAGTTACACCAAACAGTACGTGAGCACGTGATGTTTTGAGGAACGTTTACAACAGTATGTATTTATATGCATTTTAAATAGTATTAAAAATGATATCTTGTAGATGATGTGATTTATACTTAGAAGAATGTAGGATTTCTAGTAATTAAAATAGTAATTTTTACTTTCCCGTATACATACGTATACACGGAGTAATATCCGTAGTACAGGGAAAGTTACGTAATGCTCCGCGAAAAAAACGGCGGATTTTCGGCAGAAAAATTCATTGCCGGGCCCTGATAACGAAAAAGTGGATAAAACCGGTTGTTAAATTATGAAAAAAAATCCCTAACACGTAGTGTAGCCAGAATTCCTGTTTCTGTTCCCTGGGTCATTGACATCGAAAAACCAATGGAAAGCAAAACGTCCGTCTGTCCATCCGTTCGTCTGTCCATCCGTCCGTGTCCGTCCGTCTGTCCATCCGCCAATGTTTACACAACTGAAGTAGAGCTGTCAACATATGCTGGAAAGGGACGCGCTATCTGCTAAACCGATAAGTTTGAGGAATGGACTCATCCGGCAGCTCTGAGACATCGACGTTCACCGACCACGCTAAAATAATTGCACTGTATCGTACGCACGTTGTACACGTTCGAAAACTACAAGTGTTTCCTCGCACTGCTGCGCATTCCGACATCTCTCCCTGCGCCCCCGAGAGCACGTCTACTCCGAAACACAACACAAGCGCAAACTGCTGTGCGATTAGCAAACTGACATTTTATATGTACCGGTCAGCAAAACGGCTGGCGGTTGCCTTGGTCCCAAGGTGAACGGAAAGCCAACACACACGACATTACTTCTTCTTCTTCTACACTTCATAGGTTATGCTTACGCCTGTCCACTGTATCTTTCCATCTTCTCGTGAGTCTTCCCATGTCTCTTATCTCTCTCTCTCGGTTTGTAAGTGTATGCTAATCGTGGCAGTCTTGTTTCTTCCATTCTTTCTAAGGTTTAATATATTTTCCTTTTAATTTTATTCCTGGTTTAATGTTTTGTTTCCATCTCAGAAATATGTCATTTACATATATGGTAAAAAGTGTCGGCGACATTGAACATCCTTGTCGAACGCCTTTGTTAATTAAAATTTCTTCCGTGTTTATGCAATCTGTCTTAATAAATATTTTTGAATTACTATAGAGGCTTTTAATTGTTTCTATTAGAGGACTATACTTCGGTTTTTCTTTCTTGGCGCGCGGGGGTATGACAATAAAATGGAATATCTCACGGTTTTTCGCGTCATTCTCTGTTGTGCCGCCAGGAGTCGCATGCTCGATACAGTCGCGATCAGAAGACACCTAGCGGCACAACCGAGAACGACACGAAATACCGTGAGATATTCCATTTTATTGACACACTCCCGTGCGTCAAGAAAGAAAAACCGAAGTATATGGCAGCCATAATTTTCCACAATGCCCCAAAGTTTCCTCCTATCAACATTATCAAAAGCTTTAACGAAATCAATAAATGCCATATGCGTTTGTAGATTAAATTATCTTCGTTTATCCATGGTTTGCTGTAGAACAAATACATTGTCTGTAGTTGACCTTCCTGTTCGAAAACCAGTTTGTTCTTCATCCACTAGCGATTCTGCTATTTTTAGGAGTCTTTTGTTTATAATTCTGGCATATAACTTATGTGTTGAATTAAGCAAGCTAATACCTCTGTAGTTCTCTGACATTTTACGATCTCCTTTCTTAAATATTGATACAATTTCAGCCGTTTTTCATTCTTCTCGTATCAGTTTAGATTGTTAGCATTGGTTCATTAAATGTTGTAATACCACAGATATTTATTTGAACAAATTATCAAATTACTACCCAAGTCAGAAGAAAGCTGATGATAACCCTCCTCCATTACGCGCCCTGGTTATGTGAATAAAATATAATCGGGGAATTCAATCACCTTGTCAGCAGATCCGCTACAGGCTCAAGGAAACTTCCGTTGAAGCCAAGAGCTCCTCACCCTAATAAAAATGCATTTGCTAGAATGCAGAACGCGCAAACACCGAAAAATCAGCCAATCATACTCGAACGATTTGACGGAGCGTATAGAAAAAATGGTAAAAAGACATGACATCCAGACCATTTTCAAATCTACAATACGGCTGAGCTGCTTGTTTCAATTGGCAAAGGATACCGGAGGCCCGCTGTCATCACAGACGTCTGCAGGATTCCGTGTTCTTGTGGTGCTACGTACATCGGGAACACTCAATGGAGCTTGAATACTAGTTTCTCCGAACACAAAAGTAACTGGTTGGAACATACTGAAATGTCGGTAGTGACCGATCCCGCTTTCTCCTGCCGTGAAAACGATATCAAATTTGGAGACGTTGAGATTTTATCCCGTACAGAACGCGAACAGATGCCGTTGCAGTTCCAGAAGGCAACGAGGTCGCAATTCCTATAAAAAGAAAGAGACATAGCCATTATTTAAGGGGCAGGGGCGGGACGTGGTGTAGGTGAGGACGGGCTCGCCTCTCTCGACGCTCCCCCCGCAGCAGCCTCGATCGCCTCGTGCGAGTGCAGCAATAATTGCTGCCCACAACACGCAGAATGATCTGCGGCCACTCCTTAGGGTCGCAGCCGGAGATAGCTCGCATCAGCGCGCTCATTACGCGCTCCGGAGCGACCCCGTTTCGGGCGAGGTCCTCCAGCGTCGCATCCATGGCGCGCATCTGCTCACCCAGGGACGCGGGGAGTGGGCTCGCCTCCGCCGTCCGCCTCCGCTGCTCCACGCGAGCAGCGCGCTCCTCGCGGGCCGTGGCGGCGGCCGGCGGCTGGCGCTCCCGGGTGGGGCGGGAGCGAGGTACCAGGGCGTCTGCTTATACTGCGATTTTTGTATGAAGAGCTCTCAAGATAACTCAAATCCCATCGTCGCGATGGAATATGTCACGGCATTTCGCGTCTTTTCTCGGTCTTGCCGGTAGAAGTCGCATGATCGCAAGCACTGCTTCATACAGTCGCGATCGTGCGAAATCTAGCGGAACGACTGTGAATGATACGAAATGCCGTGACATATTCCATCGCGAAGATGGGATTTGAGTTATCTTGAGAGCTCTTCCTACAAAAATCGCAGTATAGGAGCGCTCCTGGCGACGCTGCTGCCGCTGGGCGCGCGGGCGTTCGCGTCGCTGCGAACGCTGAGGCCGCGGTGATTGCGGCTGCGGCGGCGGTGGCGTGGGAGAGCGGCGGCGCAAAGGTTCGCGCTCCCGTGAGAGAGAATGCGACGCCTCTGACTGCGTGTCGGCTGCTCGCCTCTGCTGAATGCGGGCTCGTCGCTCTCGGTCCCGCTGCTGGCGCCGGTGCCGCTCCTGCTGCGCCGGGTTCCCCCCGTAACAACGGCGCTTGAATTCGGGGCAGCCCCGATATCTCGCGCCGTGGTTGTCGCCATCGCAGTTAGCGCAATGGCGCTCCTCCGCGGGGGCGTTCGCCCCCAGAAGGCAACGCGCGACGTCGTGAGCGTCGCCGCATTGCCTGCAGCGCGTGCGGCGCCACATGCCCGAAATCAAGGCAATTGTGACATTGCGTGGGTCCGCGCGGAGCCCACGAATCGCCTGAACCTCCAGGAGCCCCCGGTGGCGCTCCGTATCGTGCAGGGACGCCATGATGAGCGGCAACACCCTGCGCGTCGTCCCGGCCGCTGGCTGGTCATGCGCTCCAGCTTCGTAACCTGGAAACCGAAACGGGCCAGATTAGTGTGGAGCACGTCAAGCGAAAGCTCGAGCGAAAGGCCCCGAAGGGCTCACCGCAGCACTTTCGCGTTTCCTGTGGAGTACGTGTGGTACTCCACAGCTCTCTCATCGAGGGCCGGAACCCCGCATGGGAGGCGCACCGCACTCGTACGGCGTCGCCGGCCACCTCCGCGGTGATCTCGGCGTCACCGCAGGCCGTCTGCAGCCCCTCAAGGAGGGCAAGATGTCCGCCACCCCGTAGAGAAAGAAGGGGGTGGGCGGCGGCGGCGGACGAGCGTGAACTCGCCCTCCTCCTGGTCCTCGGCCTCGCCGACTGGCGCAGGTGAGGCGGTATCTGCGCCCGGTGTGTCGGGCGGCGTCGAGGTCGCAGCGGCGGCGCCCGCAGTGGTGGGCGTCGGCGTCGGCGGCAGCGGCATCACGGCGGCCGGTGGCCCGTTCGCTTGCCTCCTCCTGCAAGCAGACGGGGTCCTTTGCGGGCATGTGCGCTCCGTAGAAGGGGAACAGTGCCGTTTCACTGTCCCCCGCTGTGTTCGCCCCTCGCTTCCTCCCCCCGAAGGGGTCGAAAAAGGGAGCGCGGGAGACGCCGGCGGCGACGACATCCTTGCTCGTTTTAAATAAGCCCTAAAAAGGACTGTTTTGTTTTAGGCCCTGAAAAGGGCAAGCACGGCTTTCGCTCTTTTAGCCCTTAGAAGGGCTGTTGTATCCCGCCTCTGCTGTCTGCTGCTTGTCCACCGGGTTATATACCCCGGTGGGCTAATGAGAAATCCGTTCTTGGCTACGGGTCAGCGGTTTCTTGAACGCAGCGAGTTCGTAATGCACCCTCTTGGCGGAGTTTCGAGATTTGCTTGCGCGCGCCGTTTGACATGGTCGGCACGTAAACAGCAAATAGTAAAATTGACACAGCTTAGAAAACTGCAGTAGCTGCAAAGTCGATGGTGGTGACGGCAATTAGAGCAGTAGAGGCCACCAATGTGCTTATTGGTCCACCTCGTTAGATATGACATTGCAGGATCGCGAGGGAATCCCTACATTTTCACTAGCAGAAAGATCCTGACCCAGAAAGCGGGGGGGGGGGTATACGGCCATCGATTTGAGTCATGTGGTTCGACTTCGACATCATGATACCGTTCCTAGTTATGTCCCCCTAATCTTTTTATGATCCAAAAACAGTAAGAACTACAAAGGGAAGCTACATCTTCGAGTCATTTCCCGAAGTGCCCGAATCCGAAAGCATCTAAAGGAGGCTAAGTTCCGCTCCTCCAACTTTACTCCCGAATCCAGGCTCTCACAACATTGGCACCATGTTCATCCGAACTTGTAAATACAGGTAGGGCTACCACGGTGCAGCGACAGGACTGCCGTGCCTAGAGCTGGAAAAGTCTCCTCTTTGGAGGATTCTATGAAAATGGCTGCATTTTCATCAGAGCAACCAGAGTCGTCCAAAGAGAATTTGGCTGCTCTATTGGGTAAGACCATCCGACAGATAGGAGAAGAAAATGAGAACGTATCGAAAAGATTTAGCAGCTATTGGAGCTGAAGCTACGTATCTGCAAAATCATCGTCCGTCTGATATTCGGAGGACCGGAGATTCTGCTCGATAGCAAAGATGCCACAGGAGCTCAATTTCGATTGATTAGTGATTCCGGGCGTGTCAACTGCTAAGGTCATTTGTCCTGTAAGTTTAGTGCACGCTTTCCCTCTGGCGGTGATCTGCTAGTTGGTGAGATCCGGCGCCGACCTAACGTTGGTTAGCGCGGGTTTTCCCCCAACTAGGTATCTCCCGCCAGAGAGACACTGCCACACTGGACCCTGAGGGAAAGAATTTCTTTCGTTGTAATAGTCATGCTTGGGAGTAAACAATTCCAATTGGAATGGCTTCCCACCTAAAGCATCCACCTTGAATTTGATGGAAGCTGAGATGAAGCTTCAGAATGTTCATTTGTAGCCCACTCAGAAGTTGCATTACTTCATGTTATCTATATAATGCCACATTTTGTCTACCAAGTAGTTTAATTGATGCCATCTATGTTGATACTCACAGAAGCATGCGGTCAAACACTTCCTACAGGAGTAGGATAAAATAATATGAACACCATACAAATATAGTTAATCTTTTTGCATGTTGATGCATTGCAGATATTTATCTTCATGTTTTGACTTTACATGAAGCCTCAACATTTAAAAAATCCTTATATATTTCCTTAAAAAAATCTGTTCAAACACTGATCTTGAAATAAGTCATTGAAATTGTCCATTTTTTAAAAAGATGTGTAAATTTCATGAAAGTTTGCATGACATGTAGATAAATTTTAATGAATTACTAGAAGAGCACACAATATACATTTGTGGAGAAAATATGAGGAAAATGACCATAGAAGATTGTGGCAAATACTCTTCAATTCTGGCCACTAACATGGGAAAAACTGGAGAGGAATAGTATTAACATCATTACATACATACAATTTTATTTAATAACAAAATATGTACATATAAATACAATTTGCTAATGCCTAAAATATATTTTCCACATGCCCATTAAAAGGAGGTCACAAA
This sequence comes from Acheta domesticus, assembly GCA_031308135.1. Lineage (NCBI taxonomy): Eukaryota > Metazoa > Arthropoda > Insecta > Orthoptera > Gryllidae > Acheta > Acheta domesticus. The sequence goes on along the minus strand of JAHLJT010000631.1, from coordinate 33,950,855 downwards.
AAAACCAATGTCTGAATCTGTTTTAGAAAATCATAAATGATTCATAAACTACTAAATTTCAGAATTCTGCAAACATTTTATGAAACGTTTTGTACATACATTCATGAGGAACATACTACAACTGCACTGAATATTCTATTGTATGAGATACTAAAGGCACATAATAACAGTAATTGAACCTCAAAATATGAAGCCATGTGTATCAATAAACCATTTGATCTGATGACTTAAATTAACTACTTGTCAAAACTACTCAATCATTGTATACACGAATATTCATTAATGACATTTAGTAAAACATGTAACTACTTTCAAAATACAGAGTGTTGTTTGACACTGTTTCCAACAACCTGGAAGAAGTTTCTAACATGCAGCTAGAAACACATTAGCAAATTCAGAATATATATCAAGTAAACATTATTCTTCAAACTTGTATAGCCATCTATTTTTTATTGATCTAGGATGCACCACACGGACGGAGAAAAAGTTGAGCTGCTTACAGTTGTGAAAGCTGCTATTTCAAAGGCATTTTTTGAACCTCTAGTTAGAAACCAATTTTGTAAATATAATGTTACCTCTATCCCTATCACAGGGTTCTGCACAGAGGTTTACAAGCTTTGTAAAGGAGGTCCACAAAAATAATTTTTAAGATGAAATTTTAACTTTCAAACAAACCTACACTTACCTTATAAATAAATACAAAAAGATATTAAATGGACAACTTGATTTACAACTCTCACAGACACTAAACTAGACTTTACTTTTTTTAACCAACAGGCACATTTTTGCACCATTCAAGTTATTTTAACCTCAACCAAGTTTACATTAGAACAAGTTGGTACCCATTGACATTGAAGATAATTTTGTTTGTTTACAGCTTATTGGAATGAATGCTCTGTTTTATAGAATTAATTTCTTTTTATGTAGTGGAAACCATCACATTTTATTACAGATCTTTTACAATTTGGTTTAAAATTTTAGTGATGAGCTTCTTTGTAATACGGAAAAGAAATTTTAATGACAACCTAATTTTACTGTCTTCATTAATTCTATTAATGGTTGCAAAGGAGAGTTTGCAAATTTATATTGATTTTTAGAAGGACTGTTCAAATGAGAAAATGAGTGTGAACCTCGGTCCTATTATATTACTACATTCAGAATTCCATAGCGAACTGAAATAGAAAGCCTGACTAAGAGTTGGGTTATTAGATTTGTAGGACTAAAGGTTTTAACATATTTTACATCCTGATAAATAGAAATCTAAAAACATGTTGTCCCATTCTGGCACCAACACCTGACAAAATGTCAATATCAAATTCCAAGCAATAAGAATTAAAATCAGATTTTCAACAGCAAAGTCAGGCAACATGCATTGATTGTATCACATTACTCTGAAGAGTAATGATTCTTTAAAACATAGGAAATCAAGTCAAGATGCAACAAAACTTCTAGTTTCATTACACAAGTTGATTCGTTATCCTCAAAAATGAAACTAATGTACACAACCTCAAAACAAGAAAAACTACATAGTCATCAATTTGTTTGATTTACCACTTTTAACAGCACAACACTACAACTAGTTTGTGACACCAAAAGATGTGCAATTAGGTCTTAAATAACATTTGGCAGAGTTGTTAAATGAAAGTCAACTAACGATCATAAAGTGCACAAAGAATTAAAATAGCAACACTAATAACATTTCGAGTTTCTTTAAATAGGTATCTCCAAACAAGAACCATACTTTATACTTGTGATTCTCTAGTTAAATTAACTCAGTCAAATAAGTTTAAAATAGGAGCTCTTGACAACAAATTAATAATTTTATTGTTGGAAATTGAGAGAACTGTGCAAGTCAATACTACAGCAGTCTTGGATAGAGAAACCATGTTCCCCTATTACTTGAAGTAATTTTATGTTCTTTGTTCACTTCACAAGTCAATTCTGTAATACATGAAAATTACAAATTTGGATAAATGGTTTAGTGCAACTTATGAACAAAAAAGAATCGCAACCAGAGATTTGAGTGGTACTTTAAAAATACAAAAATAGACATGTGTTGTTTGTTCTTACAATTTTCCCAAGATATTAAAATTCGAATAACATGCTGAGAATTCTTTCTACAGGCTCAATTAGTAATCTCTGATCACTAAAATCAAAAGATACCCAACACTAAACTGGGTCATTGTTCAAAAAATGACAAAGATAGGCCAATGAAATAGGAACAAAATTAAGAACAATGGACTTCCTGAGGAGAAGATTGCAATACGGTCTAATTCTAAGAGAAAAAATAATATCCTCACTGTACAGTAAACACGTGAAAATTAAAGGGGTCACATTTGTTATCAACATTTATGAGCACAATATCTTTTCAAGTGTTTACAGCATTTAAGAGTAATTGAAATAATAAATTAATGATCATTTAAAAATTCATTTCAAACTTTCACCGACACTTTTAAGAAATGAAATTCTCAAATTACATAAATCTCTAAACTAACAGCATACTCAAACTTTTCTGCCTACAGGTATTACTACTTATCAACATCAATTTCCATAATATAAACATTTTGCAAGTTGTAACATAGTGCATTACAGTAGAGAATTTGATTATTCATAATATGCAGCAACATTTGCTTATTATATAGTGTTGAAACTAGGAAGTATTTGAAATATAAAATCTGGAAGACCTGAAATGGAAGATCAAATTAATAACACAGACGTGTAAATATAAACAATGAAGCCTACTCAAATTCTTGATTAACAATTGGTAATATTAACATTGACAATACTTGGATGTTGAACAATAGTTGTGAACAAATATGAGGAATAATAATTGAATGATTACAAGAACAAATAATGTCTGCATGGTGCACATTATAATCATGTGAAAATACATGAAAATGTACACACCTAAACAACAATAGCACAAATCTGTGACCAGTATTTTTTTAGGGTTTTGATCTTAGATTCAATTAATTTTTTAACTGCTACTAATGAATGTCTTATTGAAATATAAATGTATGTCGAAGGTAATCATATTTAAGATGATATCAAACCAATTTACATATCGTTCCCTTCATGTTAAATATGATTACGTACTAGTAATTTTTCATTACCTAACACCTAATACCATTTACATCAGAAAAATTTAACAATAAATTATACCAAGACACTGAATAATAATTATTATTATTTTATTTTATTAATCGTTAATCCAGGCCTGGCCAACTCATGCGCCACCCTGATGGCATGTAATGGTACAGCTGGACTACACTTCACACAGACACATACACATTTAACAAAAGTAATAGAAGTATGAATAAAACTTTTTTACTATCCCATCATTCAGTATAATTAACTGAGTCTAAATGTCTTAATTATTGGTAAGATATTGGTTTCTCCTTTCTTTCACTTTTTTTTTCTTTTATGTATTTATGTCAGTTGTTGCGCATCTGGTTTTCTGATTTGTTATTAGTTAATAGGGAGTTTGTGCACACCATAGTGAACAGAACTATTGATCTTTTATGCATGCCCAGATGCACAAAAGTGATTCAAAACATGAACTGTGCACGTGCAGAAGATCGATAGTGCTTTAATGTCCGAGGATGCACAAACTCCCTAATGAAACACATGATTAGTTCTTTGTAAATTTCATCAAGAAAAATGTTTCAAAAAACTGGCAATGGGGGATACAACCATCTACCTTCCTTTACTGACTTGTAAGAGTTGAAGAGTTAAAAAGGTGACATACTTGACTTTCATAAACATGTAGTTCCAAAAGAATTTACAATTCAGTGTGCAAAATAACGTAAGTTTGAATATTTCTTAGATTGTTCGATTGATTGGTATGAGTGAGCCAAGTAATATTGTCATTAATAGAGCACGGAGTTCAGACATTTATTTAACCTAAAATACGCATGCAAGCAAAAAGGTAGTACTTCCAAAAGAAGGTAGCAAGAAGGCATTTGTTCTGGTTAAAATAAGTTAAAAAAAGGAATGTAAACAATGAAAAATAATCATCAAGAATTCATTAATTTAAAAAATTAGTAAATAAAACAATTCTAATATTTCTTTTAATTCTAAATTTCTCATTATTTACATGGAAGGAAATTATCTATTCTTTGAAATATTAATTGCATGTGACCACCAGATACTTTTTTGTGCATATTCCATCTACCAGAAATTTTACTTCCCTACCAAACTTATTCTTACTGAGACACTTTTGGTGCAATGACTATGAATTTGTTTCATTTCATATGCTGCCTCTACAAAATACTTTTGTGGACTAAACTATTTCTCACTTGAATCCTGGAATGACAAAAGCTAAAATGCTATTATTGTTTTCATTTTTACTTTCCCATATACACATATGTATACAGAGTAATATCTGTATTATAGGGACGGTTATGTAATGCTGCACAAAAAAAATGTGGATTTTTGGCAAAAAAAATTCACTGCCGAGCACTGATTAAGAAAAAGTGGATAAATACAGTTGCTAAATTAAGAAAAAAAAATCCTCTAAAACGTGGTGTAGCCAGAATCCTAGTTTTGTGGGTCCTTGACACCAAAAAACCAATTGACGGCAAAACATCCGTCTGACTACCCGGTGTATGTAAACACCAGCGCCTACTCCATACACAGGATATTTTTTCTGAACTAAAGATACCAAACCATTTGGCCTGAGTCAAAGCTTTGCGAGTTTGAAAAACATTCATGAATTTTTGGGGGTACTTTACTTGAAGCCCCCTGAACATTTCCAAAATTTTCTCAAAAATGGCTCCAAACTTTTTCTTTAAATTTCTTGTAAGAATAGAATTAAATATGGTAGTGAAGGTGGCATATGTCTGATTTTCACAGTTAACTCTAAATTTTTGAAAATTGCAAAAAAAATTCAAAATTTGGCGTCTTCCTACATCTATAAAAATTGAAGACGAGATATTTTTCCTTCAAATAAAATGTGTTCTCCATAGTGATTTCTTTCATTAAGGTCATGTATTATTTTGATAATTTTAGTAGTTTTTTGCACAATAGTGTGTGCCATACGTGCAATTTTAAAAAATAAGAAAAAAAATAGATTTTCTCAAAAACTGCTCCAAATTTTTTCTTTAAATTTTTGGTAGGGATAGTTCTAAATATGCTCTATGAGATGACATAAACATCAGTTTGGTTCATGTTTTTGCTTTTACAAAAATTACAGAAATGTAATATTTTGACTCGGCTCTCACTTTGTTAATATTTACATTAGTGGTGATTTGTTTACATTATTATATTTATGAGTACATGTCCTTTAAAGAATATTTTTCAGAAACGTTCAAATGCCAATTTGTAATGGTTCCAAACTTTTTCTTCAAAGTTTTCAAACAGATAATGCTAATTGCACTCTTTAATACATTGAAAAGTTCATGATTGGATATTCTTCTGTTTTATCAAAAATTACACATATGTAATTTTTTTGAAAGCTTTCTCACACCGTTAATATGCATATTTTCATCAATTTGTAGACTATTGTATTTGTGAGTTAAAGTGCTTCAAATGATTTCAAATTAAGGTTTTTTGAAAACAAACATTTTCTGCGAAAAACAGTTTCAAATTTCGCATTTACAGTAGAGCTTAAACACTGTTTTCTTAAAAACGGCTCCAAATTATTCAAAGATAATTGCCATTAAGGACGATTTTTTACTGTTCTTTAATATTCTTAAAATAATATTTGTTCTACCAGGTGGAAAACAAAAAATTAAGAAAATGTCAAAAAAAATGTACTTTGGGCGGCAATAGATGGCAGCTGGCAAGAGTATGTAGGAAGTCCATATAGGTAGCAGAGACCAAAGGAAAGAGAAAACTAAGACGGGAAAGTCTGCGCCATTCTGTAGCACTAGTTTGAACTTGTGTGAAATTACCAGAATTGAGGAGGGCCATATCTTTTGTCATAAACAGCCCTTGAAAGGGATTGGAGGCCATTCTCGAAGATGGGATGGGATTCCTGGCAAATGAAGTCTTTCAGTATGAAAGGAATCCAAAAACGATCTTCTCACTTTCTTGGAACGATTTTTAACATATTCTGTCCCTAGATCCCAAGTTCACACCTCTGATTACAGAGAAAGATTAAACATGATTATGCCCTCATGTTGTCCAAGCTTGCAGGTAAGTTTCTAGCTTGATCGTAACCAATGTTAGGAAAAATGAGGGTAAAAATTAAGGAAAATAGAAATAGAAATTTTAAAAAAAAGGGGGGGGGGCAAAATACCAAAAATAAACAAAATGAAAATCTTTTACCACTGATGTATAGTTAAACAACCCCTATAGTCTAAAGGATCTAACACCATAAAATTGTACCAACTCCTTTCCTAACATAATTCATGGATAAAACTCGAGCACATAAATTTTGTTGCTGTATCAAACAGTGAATACAAACCTATTATTGGTTTTGTCTCTGCAATCTAGCTTGTCTACAAATAATTTTACTTGCTCCCTTATTTTTACCTATCGTAGCAGATACTCTATCAATTATTAATTCAGAAAGAGCTACAAAACGTTAGCATATTGCATGCTATAACGTGATCTATTGGTCCACCTACCCTATATTTTGATTCAGACACACAGTAGTTATTTTAAATGCTATAGCCTGTGTCACACAAGTGTTAAGTAATGTGTGACATAGATTAACATAGTATCTTAGGCAGAACGGCAAAAGCACTCGTATATCATTTTGCGTAAGATAGTGTTACTCTAAGTCGCACATTACTTAACATGAGTAAAATGCCTAACCTGACTAAATAGTATTCACAGTAACAATAAACTTGCAAAATTATATTGCTCTATATCAATGTTTTGTGCAACTTTGTTAATAGAAGCATGTGTATATTTTCATTTGTTTAATATTTTTTAGATATAAGAAAGAAAGTTTCAATATTAGTAATATAAAACTGTCTACAGGGCAGTGCGATATACCATGGCAGGCCACATGTAATCTGCAGGTCATGGGTTGGCCACGACTGGTTTAAACTATCAATACATCATGTTGGAAAAGAGCATTAAAAAAACAAACAAAAAAGTTGTTGTTTCTCTGCCACAGAAGAAGAAGAGGTTTTTGGAATGTCAACTCACTTATTCATTTATGCACTACTGTTTTCTTTCAAATCAACTTGGGCTTATAATGCACTTGCGCACAAGTGAAAGCCATTTTTACTGCACATTTTTTATAAGGTACGAAATTAAACTGACATGTGCATTCAGCTAGGTTCTTTAGACTAGTTTTCCTGTAAAAGTTACAAAAAAATACTGTGAGTCTAAACTAGTAAAAAAATACAGTAACATTCTTTATTTCCAGTAATTTGGAATTATTTCCAGTAACATACTTTATTTCCAGTAGATTGGCTGTAGGCAAATTTCAAAAGGAACTTCTTTCTTACAGTCGATTATGCAATGCATTGTGAAACAATTAAAAATTAGGCACAATGGACAGTTGCACATTCTGTCCACAAATGTATGGCACACTCCAAGGAATATATACAAACCACATACACATAGAGCCACTAGTATTTTTATAAAATAATGTCGAGCATCTGACAACTTTGAAATAAACAACTAATACTTCATCCCTTTCATTTGCAATGCTCAAAATATTTGTTTCATGTTATTTCCTTTAACATTGTTAAATTCATAGGCAAAGTACAAACTGTCACAACAAGCCAAAGTAATTGCAGTCATTTGTTTCTGAACTCTGCACAGAGGAAGACTATATGATCTTCATCGCATAATAGTGTGTGTTAGCACAATTTCTGATTTTAAAAGTACAGTAAAACCCCTTTATAAGAGACACCTGGGGGAATGGAATTTTGTCTCTTATAAGCGGGAACTCTTATAAGTGGGAAATGCGTTTTTGACTTGTTTAATGATATTTTTAGTGGATTAGTATGATTTGTACACTTATTTTAAACTTGAGGAAACATAAATTAGTTGATTCCACAGCCCATTTAACCAGATCTATCGAGTTAACTTTATGACATGAGCTCATAAGCGGATAATGTGAACAAACCGCCTCTAATGTAAATATTGACACGAGAGTTATAAAAAAGTTACATTTGTGTAATTTTTGAAAAAACAAATGAATAGAGCAAAATGATGTTAAGAGTCTTATAAAGTACCTTTATAACATCATATCAAAAGTTTAAAGAAAAAATTTGGAGCTGTTTTTGGGAAAATCTTGTTTTTGTAAATGTTTATTATTTCACTCGATATTATGTGAAAACTTTTTTTAGTACATAATGTCAATGAAAGACCTAATTATAGAGAAAAAATGTTATTCTAAGAAAAAAATGTCTATCTTTAATTTTGTAGCTATAGAAAAAACACTGAAAAAACTCGAAACTTTTTCAATTTTCGAAAATTCCGAGTTAACAGTGAAAATCCTAACAATGTCACCACTGTAAGTGAATTTCACTCTATTCTTACAAGAAATTTAAAGAAAAAAATTAGGGCAATTTTTGGGGAAATTTTGAAAATGCCCCACGGGCTTCATGTACAGTACCCACAAAAATTTGTTTTTCAAAACCGCAGAGTTCCGAGCGGAAACAGATTGATCGCGGAATATTCATTTTGGAAAAAAATGTACGAATAGTTTTGGCGCTAGTGTTATTCACGGACGGACGAAGGGAAGTTTTGAAAGGAAAAAGCAAACCGTTTTCGGTATCAGAGGACCCCAAAACATGCATTCTTTTAAAATCTCGAAGTCGATTTTCTGCAGCATTACATTACTTTCTCTATATTACGTATATATATGTACGTATACGAGAAAGTAACGATTGGAAACACTGGTCAAAACACTAAACGCAAAATACTGTGATTTATTCAACTCTGCATCTGACATATCAGTTGCTGACGGTTTCATCCAATCGGGAGCTTGAAAGTCACCATCGTGACGTCATTGGAGACACAGAAGCTTCCGATTGGATGAAACCTTCTAGAGGCACGGTTACAAAAGTCGCACTATAGGCGTCTTTCTTGCCAAAAGACACGAAGCTTACTGAATGAGCTTTCTTCACGAGAACTTCGCACACCTCTCCCCCCCCCCGCCGGTGGCATTGCTGTTGTGAACCCCTCCTCCAGCCCATTTTAAGCACGTGTCCCAACCCTTACCACGCTGAGGAAATTCCTGAGTCACCTGGAGGAAAATTCCACACTTTGTCCCTTACAAGCGAGAAGAAACGCATGGCGGGGAATAAAATCTTGTCCACTATACGCGGGAATCTCTTATAACGGGGTCTCTTAAAAGCGGGAAATAAATGCATTGTTTATATACAACAGACCTCGGGACCGTGAATTTTGTCTCCTATAAGCGGGATTCTCTTATAACGGGGTCTCTTATAGCGGGGTTTTACTGTATATATGAGAAGGGAGTGAATGAAACATGAAATTCTAATACTTAAAAGATATTACAGAAAATAAATTGCATAGAATAGGGAGAAGATTTTAATGTTGGCACCACAATTAACGTAATGATATTGTACACTGGTTTTCATGTTACATGGTAAAGACAACAGAAACAAAAATTAAGTGGAACCTGTGTATTGATACATTATTTTGTGATGCATTTTACACAGAACATACATACATAATTAATAAATTTATCCATAAATACAAATGTACATTCAAACATACCCTTTATTAACTAATTTGTGCCTTCCTTTACTTAATTCTAGTTTCATCATTCATTTATTCATCTCAATTGCTGATACAACCATTCAATCAATCAATCAATCATTCATCCATCCATCCATCCATCCATCCATCCATTTGCTCATTCTTTTAACATAAATATTCTGAAAGTTCATAATTCACAAAACCTCAATGCATTCACGTAAACATTTCAACAAGAAAGACAAATAAATTTCCACCCTTCATTTCACAAAGAAATTGTGATAAACTTTCGTTGGTCAACTTTGGATTATTACATTTACTTCAATGTCTCCTTTCCATAAAAGAACTAAAAAGGTATTTATTTTTCCTTTCACATAAAAGAACTAAAAAAGTAAATATGTTTCCTACTTGTTTCTATTTTGTTTTTAATAACCACATTTCGATCAGTTTGATCTTAATTGTTGAACCACTGCATTCTACAAAGCTGTATCTTAACGTATAGAAAATTATTTCTCTTTTTCCAACACGAAATTTAACAGGATAACAATTAAACATCTATGTACAGACAAAATGTACCTAAACCAGAAATAAGACAACAAATTTTCAAGATCTGTCACGAGTATTAATAGGTGTTAACTCTGCGCCTTCTTCTGAACGTTGGGCTTTCAAAACCCGAGAATTACTCCATTCCCCTCCATTGGGATTGAGACGTTCATCTTCACAAACACAAATGAACATTGTGTCAATAACAATCTATAAAAAGAAGAATAAATTAATTTGTGAAGGTATCTTTTCAATGTTACGAATGTTCTTAGTACAAGAATTCACTTATGAATTTTTGTACTTACCTCATACAATGATAACACACAATGTGCAATAAAAAATGCAAATATGCAAACAACTAGAGTTGGAATGGCATAGAAATGCAAATGTGGGTCCTGCTTGAGGAAAAGAAGGCCCACTGAGCCTGTCACTGCAGTTACAAAACATTTCCCCAGGAAGAGTATGAAATCACCCACACTATTCAATGTTATGAGGCGCAATGCATTATTGCCTAGGAGCGTGTGGAAGGCCTATAAAACAAGGGAAAATTAATTAATTCACATAAGATGATAAACATATTACTTCAATTATGTTGATGAAAGTGAAGTCCTTGTTTTGCAAAACACTTCATGAGCAATTACAATAATTATTGAAGAGGCTGAAAACAATGCTAGCACAAGATTTTATTAGCTCAATCAGATAATTTTCATGGCAATAATTCACTTTATTTCGTTTTTATTAATTAGATAAAATACAAAACAAGAGAGGAAATATTGCCAACGTCAATTCATTCCCCAGAATGAATGAACAATATGAACTTCGAAGCTGAATATCAGAAGGATATAAAAACCATTATCAAATCTAAGGGCACAAGATGTACAAGCAGGGAAATTTCTTTTGATGTGCAAAGAAAAAACTGGAGGGTGGCCCAAATTAAATACAGTAATCCCTCAACATTCACGAGAGTTAGGTTCCCAAAAAACATTGCGAATATCAAATCCGCGACTGTTGTGTCTTATCTTGTAATGAAGAAAGGTGGGTTATGTTCCCGGGTATCGAAAAGCTGTTTAAAAAAGAAAGCAAACCTATCTGACAAACAATTGCAGAAGAACTGAGTAAGCACTACTAAAAACAGAATTCACAATTAACACCACAAATTTAAGAAATAAAACAATAATTGAAAGTTTTTGAAGTTGAAAGTAATTGGATAAAACATTTAGTCATTTTTTTGTTTCATCACCCTCTTTGTTGTTCTAATTTCCAAATGTGGAAGAGTTGCTGCTTCTCTTTTAAATTTCGAAGTTATTACCACATTAGGATCATGTTCAAACACCCTTTCCAACAGAATTTGTAATAGTTTCAGAACGCCATTAAGAGTTTTGACATTGAAGTTGCTCCAGGACACAGTTTTGTTTCCGTTACTTCATCAATATGTTTGAGGAGGTTTTCTTTGCTGATGATTTCCTAAAGCTTTTTACTTAAGTGAGGTCATTATAATGAGAGTCGCACAGATCCTAAATGACTTTTCTGTTCATGTGGCCAAAACCTTTACCTCCAATTTGCCCCAACCGAATTTTACAATTCTGTTATTCTGTTAATGTGACTTGTCATTCCAACTTCAACATTTGTGCAGAATGTGGTCCTTTGAGCTCCGGTGTCTGCCGAGCTTGTTTTCCGAGATGACGCTGATAAAGGAAATGAAATGTGCTCGCTTTCAAAAAAATTAGTACAACCAAAAGACACACTCACGAATGCTTAAACCGGGAGCATATCTCTAATCGTGAATGTTCAGAACTCACGAATAGCAAATTTGCAGATGTCGGGGGATTACTGTAAAATAAATTTAATATACAATGAGAGAATATAAGCGCAAATAAGTGCCTATATTTGATACAAATCCCAGCCCACCCACCTCACAATCTTCAAAGGTCGTTTAAGTTAACTTGAGAGATTGGAAAGTAGGATTAATGTTTAAATGGGGATCTCACTCCCCTCTACAACTAGCCAGGGAGCAGGGAGGTTCCCCCAAGCATTCCTGGGAAGAGATTGGTTGTGTGGCGTTGTTGGTGTCATTATTGTTGGCGGTGTTATCATTGGTGATGGTATTGTTGGTGTTGATTTTGGTATTGTTGGTATAGAAGGAGGGGGGGTGATGGAGCAATCCAAACAGCATTGAAATATGACAGAATCAGTGTAGTGATTCCGGTGGGACAACAGCAGAACATGCTGGTGGGGTATGCTTGGATGGCAAGATTTAAAGAAAATAATTTTCAGTATACTCTAGATAGAATTCATTCCTTTTCCTAATAAATGATTGTGATAAATCCAGCAATTCTTTAATTATAATCTCTTTAATTATAAGTTGCAAAATGTTTCGCTTCACAAAATGTCTGTCCCTATAAGTCTTACAATTTTACAAAATGTAAAACGAGACACATTTTGTCCAGACTGGGTCGCCAGCAGAAATTTTGGGAGCAGTGACACTAAGTTTTCGGTGTGACATATTTTACAATTTTTTACGTTTAGATGGTCCATTTATTTTATTTGCAGACAGTGGCCCCTTAGATAGGTCTAAGGGTGATACCTACCACTTGGCGTTAACCTTAATTTTCATTGATTGAGATTTAATTGGCGCTTCAACAGCTATAGTCATTGGTGTCCATGTTATCATTTAAAACCATAATATAGATAATGAAACGAGATAAAAAACTGTTACAAATGCAATTATCACACTCAATAAAATATTTATAATTAAATATTTATAATTTATTATTGATCTTTAAAGGCAGCATTCAAAATGATATTAAACAGAAGAGCAGGAAATATAAAAGCCATAATACACAACTTAAAAATTGGCTATATAGAGGTCAAGTAACACAACAATGTAGAAGACATGTTCCATGAAAAGGTCCGTTTAAAGTGTCAATGAGGAGGACTAGGGTGTTACACAATCCTTAATTCCCTTAGTTTCAAAGCATTGTGCCACACTGCCTACCAAGAGAATGGAGCTAATGTCTTTAAAACAGATAATGGAGCAGTGGGAATGTCAATGTCAGTCAGTCTTCCCAGTTACTAACTTCACTGCCCGGTCATACTACTCATTGCCTAGTAGTTCCTACATGTTCTGGAATACAACGAAGATCTAGATCTAACCCACCAGTTGGGCTCCCGGCGTGTCAACTTTTAGGCAGGGCAAGAGAAGAACGGTCATGTGAATGTTTCAGTTCCCACATATAGAAGTCCAGACGGGGGCATGAACCCCCAGTCAGGTTGCCTAGGTTCCAGCGGAACTCACGTCAATAGCTTCACAAGGTGGAGGCCGTGAGGAAGACGGGAAGAGAGTCCTGAGCTGCCTGGGCCTTAGTCTCTTGGCTTCGTCATGGCAGTGGCCTGATACTCTAGGCAAAGAAGGAAGGACACGTTCTGATGCACCTGAGTGACTCCAGCACTAGTCAGGAAAGCCAGAAGCTCTGAGCTACCAGGGCGGCCTGACTCAGGCATTGAATGGAGACGTTGCTGTGAGGGCAAACAGCATTCTGGTGGGATCCAGATTCCAGACTGTCAGCGTACATGTGCGCCAGCAGGGGGGGGTGTGTGAAAACTAGATGCCCACCCTGGTGATTAACCTCCCTCTGGTAAAACAACACAATGTGTGGAGTGGTAGGCCATGCAAGGATGTGTATTCGCCCATGTAGATTTGCTGCTTGTAAAAGGTCCTCAAGCCTCGAAGACGCCTACGACCTAAATTGAAATGCCTGTTTCATTACCAGACAGATAAATTCTTTCTCTGCTAGAAGGTGAAAGTAGAGTCGTGAAATTTGCTTGGTCAGGCAGAAAAGCAGGGCTGGTAGCCTGAGTGTTGCCACATGAAATAAGGCATCACTGAAGTCAATTCAATCTAATTCTCAAAATTTTCCTTCCAGTTCTTTTCCTACATGTTGCAACTGTTGTCATTTGTTTTAACAACAACTGAAATTTTTATAGATACATAAAATAAAAAAGGGGAAACAAAGAATCTATTCCGCCTATTAAAGATGGAAATGGAATATTACTAATAGATAAGGGTAAAGCTGAATATTTTAATTTCAAATCAATATTCGGGTTAGGATCAGGTACTCCCAACAATTTCGGAACAACTGAAGGAGAAAAATTTCAAGTACAATTACAACTCATTAATTGAAGAATTTGTAATTTAGGAAGCAATATATCTGTAGGGTTTGATGGTATCGCCGGAGAACTATTAAAAATTGAAGGGGAACCGATGATTACCTACTTGACGTGATTATTTGAAATAAGCATAAACAATTGTAGCATACCTCACGACTGGAAAAGGGCCATAGTGGTTCTAATATTTAAAACCGGAAGTCATTTGTGCATTTCCAATTACAGGCCGGTAAACCTAACGTCAGTGATTTGTAAACAAATGGAACATCTGGTAGCTGAGTTGTTGTACTGGGAATGGGACAAATTAGGGCGGTTATATGAAGGGCAACATGTATTTCGAAAATCTTTCTCTTGTGAAAGCCAAATTATTACAACAATGTCAAGATACTGCTGAAAAATTAGATTCGGGAAAGAGAGCAGACGCAATTGTTATTGATTTTTCAAAAGCATTCGATCTTGTTTCGCATGAAATATTACTAACGAAAATTGCTTCTACCAGAGTTGACCATCACATAGTAGCATGGATATAAGAATTTCTGATAAATCGTGTTCAACAAATCCAAGTTGGACATGAACTCTCAGAGGAAACCTTAATTACGTCCGGAGTCCCCCAGGGAAGTGTTTTAGGTCTGCTGTTGTTTTTGGCATTCATCAATGACCTGCCATCGTGTATTAAGTCAGTAATGCGCTTATTTGCAGAGGATTACATAATTTATCGGTGAATAGATTCGGATGAAGATATTTTCATACTTCAAAACCATCTAAATTTATTCCTGGGCTACCATAAATAAAATGAAGATAAATGCCATAAAAAGTAAATCACTAAACTTTTCTAAATCAACAAAGAAGGTTTCTCTGGAATACCACATGAGTGGCGTAGCCATTCCACACGTATTGTGTTGTAAGTATCTGGGTGTTATATTACGCCAGGACCTGGCATGGGGGGAACACATTACTTCTATTGCCCGAAAAGCGTGGAAGTCACTACACTTTATAACGAGAACACTTAAAAATGGGAACATGAAGAGTCAAAAAATTGGACACGCATCTTTAGTTAGGCCGATACTTGAATATGCATTGGCTAGATGGGATCCCTACAGATTAGGTCAGATTGAAGAGTTAGAACAAATTTAAAAGAAGGCAATCAAATTTATTAATAAAGGATATTCCGCTAGTTCAAATCCACCAGAACCTATAGAGGCCCTCAGTGTGCAAAGAAAAAAAGCCAGGTTGTGCTGCCGCTTCAAGGCAAACAGTAAGTCACCTGCATGGGCAGAAGTAACGAAAAGACTAGACTCCCCTTTGAGAGTTGGGAGAAACGACCACAATTGCAAAATAAAAAGTAGAGGGCAATGATTTGACATAGGGAAAAATTGATACGTAAATCGTACGATTAAAAATTGGAATGAAATCCCTGCAGCAGTCGTAGAGCCTTTTCCTGGCTCTGTTGGTGTTTTCAGAAGAAGACTGAATAAGTACATGTAGAGGACATATTCTACCCCTTAGCACAGCTGAGCCATAATTTCATTGATTTGTAATTCAAGTGAATTTTAATGTAGAAAGTGTGGTGTATTATAGATTATGTGTAGTGCAGTGTAGTGCTGTGCAATGGAAAGCTACATCAATTAGTTATATGGCATAACTGAAGAAAGATATGGTGAAAGTGTAGTGTAGTGTAGTGTAGTGTAGTGTAGTGAAGTGAAGTGAAGTGAAGTGAAGTGAAGTGAGTGGAGGTGAGATGAAGCGAGGTGAAGTGAAGTGAAGTGAGAGAGTGTGTGGGGAACTAATTCGGATGTTTAAAGAGCTAAGTTAAAAAAAATCCACATTATGATTCTGAATTTAAAAGAAAATTGCATAACCATGTATCTAAGTTTATCTATGTTTATGATAATATATATGTATATCTATGCATATATACTATGTGTAACTAAGTGTTTGTTTCTTTCCGTAAATGTAGGCATGTATAATAAGTAGGGAAAGGGTGTGATCGGTTATGTGTGAATATGTGAGTGAGCATTCATATACAGGGTGAGTCACGTAACTTTAGCACCTCCTGTAACTTTTGAATGGTTGAAGATATTGCAATGCAGTTTTCACGGAAGTAAATGAGGGAATGGGGCTAATTGATATGTGTATTGACTTCTCTTTTATCACTTTTATTTTACGAGATATTTGAGGCAACTTTGTTTTTTCAAATGGAACTATACATATTTTTTCAGTCTATCATGACAAGCGTAAAAAGACAAATCCAAAGATATAAATATTGTCATATGTTAGATAAGCATTTTTTTGAGTAATTGTGATTTTTTTGCGACTAGTGTTTAACAGATATTTTCATTGTAACTGTCAGCCCCACAAGGTCATGCAGCGCTCCCCCAGCAAACGCGGGGTCTGCGAAAGGAAGGGATTTAAGTACTTGAGGATACGAAAAATATTCACAAAACTGTTGCATTTTTTCCTGAACTCTCCTTTTCATCTTAATCCATTTTCAGTAATTTGGGTTTCTTAGGGATTGAAAATACGGATTTGTCTTAAGTAGTATTTATTGAAATAAGATTATTTCTATCCCTAAGTTATTATTATATTCGTATTAACATTGAAATTGTTTGCTCAAAATATACAATATATTTTTGTACAGTTTTAATTATTTATTCTTATTGTGCTTTGTTTCAAGATCCCATTACTATGTATCTTATGAAATCCCATTAAATGGAGTTGAAGTTATAAACAATTTTATTACAATACAAACTTATGACAAATCCTTATTTTCCTTCCTTTAATTCCTTCAATCAAAGAAAGACGAAAATCTGAAAATGCGGAAGGATGGAAAGCACAGTTCAGGAAAAAACTGCAATGGTTTTGTGAATACTTGGAATACTATGTTTCGTATTTTCAAATAAGATCCCTCCCCTTCCCTTCCCTTCCCTTCCCTTCGCCGGGCGCACGTGTGCTGGTGGAGCGCTGCCGTGACCTTGTGTGGTGGACTATTCAAAACGTCCGTTAAACCCCGGTCGCAAAAATCAAAATTAATCAAAAAAATGCTTATCTAACATATGACAATATGTACATCATTGGATTCGTCTTTTTAAGCTCGTCATGGTGAACTGAAAAAATATGTATAGTTCCATTTGAAAAAACAAAGTTACCTAAAAAATCTCGTAAAATAGAAGTGATAAAATAGAAATTAATGCACGTATCAATTAGCCCCTTTCCCTCATGCACTTTCGTGAAAACTTCATTGCAATAACTTCAACCGTTCAAAAGTTACAGGAGGTGCTAAAGTTACGTGACTCACCCTGTATATAAGAATGTGTATGTATGTATGTATGTATATGTGTATGTGTGTATATATGTATATGTGTGTATGTATGTATGTGTGTTTGTATGTGTGTGTGTGTGTGTGTGTGTGTGTGTGTGTATGTATGTATGTATGTATGTATGTATGTATATGTATGTATATGTATGCATGTGTATGTGCGTATATACGTATATATTTTTAAAAGTATTATTAATGATAACGGTTAGTTTTGCATGAGTCTCTATAGAAAGCTATTGTATTGTTCCAGCTTTTGATGTAGTACTAGTAGTTGTAATATCTTTTATTGTGGTATATTGTAAATGTAGATATATTGTAATAGATATATTGCAATATTATATAGACTTATGGTGATCACCTGGCAATCAGCCAATTGTAGCCAAAAAAAGATATTATTATTATTATTCCATTACATCACGACTAAAGATGTTATGAGTCGGATGAATATAAAATCTACTCCAGGTTGCAACCAGCTACCTAAAGAGCAGATCCGGTGACTATCAGTGCCTCTACAATACTTTACGCAAAATGTGGGCTGTTCCAAATAAAGCAATTTCTTGCACTTCCCATTCTTTTGAATTACCTGGGAGTTTAGACAAGTTCTTACTCAAATTTTGCGGAACAAATCCCAGAGCTCCGATAACAATTGGGACGACCTGTGCTTTTACGCCCCACATTCGGCTGATCTCGATTTCCAAGCTCTTGTATTTAAGATGTTTCTCTGCCTCCTTGGTAACGACGTTTTGATCGCAAGGTACAGCAACATCGATAAGTAAACACGATTTTTTCGCCAAATCCCGGATAACTATATCCGGTTTGTTTGCCGCTATCGTGCGATCAGTTTGAATTTGTTGGTCGTACAATATCGTACACAATCCAACAGACGTCACTGGTTTTGGTGAGTGTTCGTACCACTTGGGGCTTGTGTTTGGAACTTCGAGGGCGGTACAGATCTGCCAGTGGAGGTAGCTACACACCCTGTCATGTCTTTTCAGGTATTCGGTCTTTGCTAGGATTGGACAAGCTGAGACAATATGATCAATTGTTTCTACTTGCTCCAGGCAAATGCGGCATTTATCATCTTGGGAAATTTTGAGAACCGCTTTATCATAATGTCGTGTTCTCACGGCCTGATCTTGGGCAGCTATTATAAGTGCTTCCGATTCTATCTTCATTCTTCCCCTTTTAAGCCACATAAATGATTGATCTTTATTGATCTGCACCTTGTCCATTCGTTTCAAATATTGTCCGTGGAGTGGTTTGTCTCTCCACGATTTCTTTAACATTTTTTGTGTCTCACACTTCATGTTTAGCAGCATCAGAAGTTCAGTGTCTGTGTTATTCGACGTATCTTGCCTAGTTTTCTTCGCAATGCTTCTAACTACAGTAACAATCCTCTGTTTCCCATTCTTCGGTCAGATTTCATGACCTGCCTCATTAGAGGGTCATCTTGATGACTGACTACATACTTTCCCATTCCAACTATTACATTGTGCCAGGAGGCTTCAATTTGTCAGAGGCCTCTTCCTCCTTCCTTACGTAACACATAATGTCGAGGGTGGGCGACATGATGCAATGTTAGCAGTTTTCTGGTTTTTCAATCCACGATGCGGATTTCTTGCTCAGTCCAGTCCACTAGTCCGGAACTGTACTCTACTACAGGCACTGCCAGACTACCAATTGCAGATATTTTATTCCTCGAGTACAGAGCAGACTGCAGGACAAGTCTCACTCTTCTGTAATACTCCTTGCGAATTCTCTCTTTCATTGTGTCGTTCGAGATGGTTTCACATTCTTCAATGCCCAGATATTTGTAAGTTTTACCTGGCTCAAGATCTTGAATTACTAAACCCTACAGGATTTTCACTGACTGCTGAAGGCAGCCTCCTTCGCTGGCTAATGCAAGGTTCGCATCTCCCCTCTAATAATGGCCTAGTCTGCCAACCCAGTTTCTCTCCTATACCCTCCATGGGCCGACAGCAGAAGCCCAAAGGTTCATGACCCTTCCCTCTCTACTTACTTCCCACTCTCCTCAAAATGGAGTACTTCTTCATTGGACCCCTCACCTTCAACCTATTCAGCAAGGGAGGCTCTACCAGTAGCTAGGCTACCATTGACATATATTATTATTATATTATTATTATTATTATTATTATTATTATTATTATTATTATAACATCAATGATACAAATTCATTTACATTCAATGAACTTCTATTTCAAACAAATTACAAATTACTACAAATCTTTCAACTTTAGAGTTCATATATGAAAAATATAACATTTTAATAACTTACAATTTTTGTTGCGGTACAGAAACTATGTCCTTCCATTGCTATAACAGTATATGCATTGTGGTTCATGAATTTAATGAAATTTTCAAAGCAATAAAAGCAACAAATGCAGCATCTTAGACCACATCGGACACAGCAATTATCTTCAGGACCATTCTTCAATCTATAAACAAACAGTCAGAAATAAATATTCATTTGAATGAGATCACACAGTAACCTACAAGGTTTAGTACTTACTTCACATATATATAAGTCAAAATGAGGCGAGGCACTTTAAATAATGTAATGAGCATAGATCCTTTGGCAACAGAACCCATGTGATAGCAAATCAGTTTATTTGCAGATGAGCAAACAGGGAAAATTCCACTAGCACTCCTCCTGAAATGGGCAGAGAAAGAAATATTTCTAAAATTGAAAGAGATAATGGACATAAAACAGTGTCAAATTGGGCAAACACCAAATACATTTCAGAAAGTTGCTGAATTTTTTCAAATTATATTCAACAAAAAAGATTTCTTTTCTCTTTTCAAGGACTCTTCGTTAAAATATTGGAACTCACAATGGAAGATGGGGTCTACGAAGCTACACCTAGTAAGAAACTCTATCCTGGAACCAAGTCTACCAAGATCAAATTTCAAAAGAAGAGAAGAAGTCGTCATAACAAGATTAAGGATCGGTCACTTTAATCCAAATTATTGTCATCTGTTCAAAAATTCTAACCCGGAACCCTGTCCTAAATGTGGCGCTACCATGTCTACTTCTCACATTATTCTCGAGTGTCAAGAACTTGATAATGTCAGAAAAGCATTAAAAATAGAAGGCAGCTTATATTCTCTGTTAAAATCAGAAGAAGGTTGTAAAAAAATTTTGGAACTACTAGAAATAAGTAAGCTGTTTAATGTAATATAATAATGAGACAAATTTTTTAATGATATATTGATATAATGCTTACTGTGAAATGATACCATGTTTGTAACCTTATGTAATGTAATATTCTGATGTAAACAAACTGAGGTCACTGATGACCAAGCTGTTAAAAAGCGACCATAAATAAATAAACTAAAAAAAAAAAAAAAAAAAAGATTTCTATTAATTGCATTCTTCAGAATATGTGCACTATGAAATTTCATTACTTATAATGCACATTGTGTAATGCAAAAAATGTGTAAAAAGTTCAATTTATAAGTAGGATTAACTGATATGTAACAGTACAGTACAGAAACTATGTCATCAGTTGTAAATGAAATTTTAAATTGTGTCAAAATAGTGAAGCTATTAATTTCTTGTAAGAGAATGTACTTGCACAGCCAGTGTGGTATTGTTGCATTGCATTGTAGCTGCTCAGCCAGCGCGGCATAATTAAAACAGCAATTGGTGATTTGTTTGGCATATATGCTTGGCGAATATTTTCTAATTCATTCTTGCCAATGCACTCATTTCCATCTGTATTCAGAAATGAACTTGTTTTATGGGCTCAGGTAGCGATACTCTAATTTAAGTAAAAGTGTACAGAACACACTTCCTCTCATTGTATGTTACCCTCAGTTTTAATTGTTAGTTGAAAAAAATGTCCAAAGATGCATTATACATGAATTTCAAGAAGAAGACGAGGGGGGGAAGGAAGAAAAGGGAAGGGGAAAAAACACACACACACACCTAATAAAACACACATACATGCATGGAAACAGTATGCATTTTTAAAACAAGCTTGCCAAGAATGAAGTGTAACTACAAAGTTGGGAAGCTCTACGAAGTTTCAATTAGCATGCATTTGCATGGAAATCCAGTCTCTAATCATTACATCTTAGAACATTAGGTGAAAAACAATTCTTTTAAAGGAAATATCAACACAAATTTGACAGTTAAAACAGCATTTCATACAGATATAACATGTCCCAACAATGAGACAGGATTCTCAGTATCTTCAACTCTGAAAAAAATTGAACATTTGCAATTTTTGAAAAATCAGGGATTTCAACGAAAATGATATCTGCACTATTGTCTTCAGCATACTTTACATCTGACAACAAAATTTAATCAAAAAAAGT
>JAHLJT010000631.1:33838586-33927858 GCA_031308135.1 Acheta domesticus | reverse complement strand
TATTCAATTGTGCTGATCTTGCATTTGTCTGTGATCCAGATACCTGCTGAAAATCCAAATACGGATGCAATGGTTTCACTCCAGGATAAGCTACAATGACACAAAAGAAGAAAAATAGAAACGTGGATAATCTGATAAGTAACATTGTTTCTGCTACAAACCAATATTTTCAAAGAACATTAACATATGTATTAAACATTCACAAATCATTCACTTCAATGTTAAAACTACTTGGAATCTTACTTGATGTGGCCAAACACACTATCACAGAAATCCAGAAGGCAAAGAAAGCTAAAAGAGCTATAAATGTTATCAAAGGTTGAATAAATAAGGCAGGAATATCTCCAAGGCAACTAGCAGAGTCTTCAAAAAGAGCTGCCAGAAAACGTATTCTTTTCCTCATCACAATCACTAGTAACAGAATAATGACCTGTGAAGAAAATATTTTACATCACATACATAATAAGAAGCTATTATTACAAACAAAATAGAAGAAATTACAAAACAACTTCGCTAATAATACATATGGTACTATTAAAATATACTCAAATAAAAGTGTAAGAAAACAAAAAACAAAACAAACAATGACCAACAAAATTTTACTCCCTTTGGCTATCATAAGATGAACACTACAAAATAGAGATCTCTTTCAAATAAAATTGGTCTAAATAACACCAACAATGATTGTCTTAGGCCAGCATTAAAATGAGAAATATCCTTTAATTTAGAGACAATCAATTACTCTTTAAGCAGGAAATTTTATTTTACTATACACCCTCGAAAATGTTGATATGCCACAGGCAGAGTGAAAAGTAACAAAATTTATAGGGCTCTCAATTCAGTCAAATGTCAAATGGAACACGCATATAAATGAATTGAACACTAAGTTAAGTTCATTAGCTTATGCATTCAGAATTCTTTCAAATTCAGTCAGCTTTCATGCAGCTCTTTGCCTTTTGCAAATGTACGCTCTCACCTGAGATATGGCATAACGTTCTGGTGCTCATCCAACAGTGGAGTCGGGTATCTGCATTAGATCAGATTATTAAGCGCTCATCGTCAAAGGTCGGAAAATCTACACCTTCGAATACTCGCTCCGAGCAAGCATCTAGCCTCCTGGTAGTTCCCAGGAGGATTCCCGGAAAGGAGGAAATTCCCGTTTCGGAGGAAATTCCCGTTGAGGAGGAAACTCGCCCATTCGCGGCACAACGCCGAAAGAAGAAAAAGAAATAACATAAAACCATCATGGCTCTCCTCTCTTGGAATATGAATGGTTTCTCCTCGCAACGGGACGAGTTGGAACTGTTGTCCCGCTACACGCCTTTAATACTCTGTTTACAGCAGACGCATCTTCTTCCACCACGCCCCCTATCCTTTACCCCATATAGGGCTGATGTAGATGAAAGCCTCCGCGCACATGGAGTTGCTCTTCTGATCCACAACTCGCTGCTCTCTACACACGTTCCAGTTCAAACCGAGCTCCAAGCAGTGTGCGCGTGTGCGCGCGCGCGCGTGCGCATCCCTCACGCTCGCTGTCTGCGACATCTACATCCCTCCAGGGCAGAGTGTATCCGCCGATGAACTTTTGGGCTTGAAACACCAACTACCCTCTCCGTTCTTGTTAGTCGCTGATGTAAATGCCCACAATTCTCTTCCGCAATTGGAATCGGAAATAGACAACTTGAACTTGGTAATTCTGAACTCAGATGAACCTACTCATTTCGCCGTCGCCACGTGTGTCGATCTGGCTCTTTGCAGCCCATCACTAGCAACCGTCATGCAATGGTCTGTTCTAGATGACCTGTATGGAAGCGACTATTACCTCGCTGTCATGTACATTGATGGGCTTGTTCATGGGTTGGCTCGACCCCCCTCAACTGTGTGCGCAATGTGTTGACAGATTGAAATTTCAAGCGTATGCCAGTCTGGCAGAGGGTGTCTTTAGCGGTGTGGACGAAATGGCAGCACATTTTAACAGTACTGTACTAAAAGCTGTGGATATTTCAATTCCCAAGTCGACCGTTAAACCGCGACACCCCCATGTCCCGTGGAGGAACCTGGATTGCTCAAGGGCGATCAGTGCCCGTAAAAAGGAATTGGCGTGCCTGAAGCACTCTCCAACCGTAGATAATCTTCATTTATTACAAGAGGACCGGAGAGAAGGCGAGGAAAATCATTATAGAAAGCAAATATTTATCGTGGAGGGCATACGTCTCTCGCTCAATTGCCATGCGTCACCACGACTGGTATGGAGGAAAGCGCGTCAAATAGGGGATATTCCTCCCCCAACTGAGTGCTGGGTCTTCTTAAGAATGGTCCGATCACATCTCAAGACGCAATCGCACAGGACCTCGCCGCACATTATGAAAATATGTCGAGTTCGGAGAACTAAGCTCCAGACTCTTTTATTCAAAGAAAGAATGGGAAATCGCGCTTTGCATTTTTCGAGCAGAGCTCCTGAAGAGGATTACAATACCCCGTTCTTCATGTGTGAAATGCGCTCTGCTTTGGGGCTTGCAAAAAGAACTGCCCCAGGTCCAGATGAAATCCATAACCTAATGCTTCAACATTTTCCTGAAACGGCCATGCAGTTTCTCCTCCGGCTCTACAATCTTATCTGGGAAGAGCACTCCATCCCTAATGCACGGCGAGAAGGCATCATCATCATCATCATCATCCCAGTTCCCAAAAGGAGGGAAAGATCGATCAATGCCGTAAAGCTATCGACCCATTTCTCTCATAAGTGTGTGTAATGCTGGAATGCATGGTGAATCAGCTGTTACTCTGGATCTTGGAGTGTGGAAATCTGTTAGCCCAAATCCAAAGCGGGTTTAGGAGAAACCGGTCAACCTTGGACCATCTCGTTACATTGGCAACAGCAATCTCGACATCTATTATTCGATTCCTTTATTCCTTCAGAACTTCCTCTCAAACAGATCCGTGTTCGCGTTGATGACAGGCTTTCTAGCAGCCATCCTCTAGAAATGGTATCCCTCAAGGATCGGTTGTGTCACTGCTTGCCATCGTCATGAATGGTAGAGCCTCGGCCGTGCGAAAACCTGTAAAGGCATCGCTGTTTGTGGATGATTTTGCTATCTTTTGTTCGTCCTGCAGTATCAATGTGGTCCAGAGGAAACTTCAGTTGGAGCTTAACAAGGTCCACGAATGAAGTATGTCAACAGGCTTTAACTTATCTCATACTAAATCTACTGGTGTGCATTTCTGCAGGATATACCTCTTGCATAGCAATCCACTCCTTTACCTGGGAGGAAATCAACTTCCATTCGCTGAGTCTGCCAGGTCCCTGGGGCTCACGTTTGACAAATACCTCACGTAGCGTGCTCATATCCGCAGACTACAACCCGTATGTGTCTCTCCCCTTAATATTAGTATGCTGAGAGGTGCGTGATGGGGAGGCGACCGCATTACCCTATTGCGGTTATATAGAGCACTCGTACGCTCAGTTCTGGAGTACGGTAGTGAAGTTTACGGATCTGCAGCTCCCTCAGCTCTCCGACCTATCAA
Source organism: Acheta domesticus (assembly GCA_031308135.1). Lineage (NCBI taxonomy): Eukaryota > Metazoa > Arthropoda > Insecta > Orthoptera > Gryllidae > Acheta > Acheta domesticus. The sequence goes on along the minus strand of JAHLJT010000631.1, from coordinate 33,924,333 downwards.
CACCATACACCATGCTGGTATCCGCCTCTCAACAGGTGCGTATCGCAACAGCCCAATCGAGTGCCTTCTAGCCGAGGCTGTGGAGCTATCCTTAAAACGAAGGCGGGATGTTCTATCGGCGTCTTATGGTGCAAAAGTGTCTGAGAACTCTTTAACCACCCTTGTCGCCAAATAATTACCCACCCTGAATATGAGACTTTATGAAGTCGTACACCGCTACCTCAGCCTCGATCGATCAAGGAGTAGTTATTCAACAGCTAAGGCGCCTATCAAGGGTCTTGTATTTTATTTGTTTATTTTTGACGTCTACTTTTAATTAAACGTGTTCATTTAAATTTATCAATGGCGTACGTTCTTTCAAGATACATTCGTTAATACGAATTGTTCCCTGCTCAAGTAGCTTCCTGTTGGCACCCAATGACTTCCCTTTAGAGCAATATTCAAAATTACAGGAAATCTATGAAGAGACAGGTAAGTTACAGCAAACGAGGTGACGGATGCTGCAAACCCCAACTGGCCGGAGCAACCCAGACGGCTTCCCACCACAAAATATTCGAATATAGGTTTTTGTAAAACTTATTTAATTAATCTGATTAATGAATTGTTTAATTCGATTATGCATTGTTCTTAATTCTGAAAATTACATTCTCGTCGATGAAGCTGCGATCCCAGTTTGTTGGGACATCAGCCGCCACTGATTAGAAGGTTAAAGTTCGCTTTATAGAAAAACACACGCACAACTTAATAGGGTAATGGCTGGTCCAATATTAAATGACAAAATCTTTGTAACGAATGGTTTTGTTCGTTATTTATAGGGGGACAAGTTTGAAATCTCCCTTTTGGGAGGTGCTTAGTTTCGCGGGCTTCTCCCACCGCTGCTACAGTGTCAGAATATCTGAACCTACTGCGCGCACGCGATTCGTCGCCCTCCCCAGCAAGGAGGAGCTATAAGTCATCAATGTCACTGCAGCCTTCGCTGTGTGACGTCATTGTCGTCCTCACACTCAGAGGAACTGCCCCGCAAAGAAACGATAATTTTGTCCACTTTTGCTTTCGTCGACATGTCTGTTTTCATATATTCTTCTTCGATTTTCTTAACGTGTTCACAACACTTCTCCATTGATTTGGGCAATATTTAGAAAATAATATTCGGCATACATTTTCTTCAACTCATAGACGGGTACCGATGCTTTCTTTCGTAACATTCTTCATGGAACTCCGAACTAAATCGATGGAATTGAGATCGGGACGGTAAAGAGGGAGCTTGATGTTCAGGTTATATTACCTGCAAACGGTTGTCCTAGTGTTAGAAACAAATACACACAATATTACTCCTGTGAACTTCACTTGAAATTAGGCCTACGCTAAGAGATGTCACGCTGCACAGCACTCGAAGACGAAAGGGACAGGACTGAGGACCAGGGGCGATGCTTCCAATACATGTTTCTTTTACTCAATCTTAAATATGAAGAGTCAGCGTTTGTGCACAGACAGCTGAAACTGTTTTGATTTGTATGGATGACACTTTTACTGCTGCGCGTTGGGCCACGAACAAAACAGCCTGTCTAGGCGTTCAGAACCCCCTCCCTTCGACGGCCGCGTCGCCTGGCGCGCAGAGCGAGTGAGAGAGCGATATTTTCAGGGGAAGTGAGCGGTTGATGGTGGGAGTCACCCCTCCTCGCGCATGCGCATTTGGAGGGAGTTTTGTATCTTGTCCCATTATAGCAAGTTTTGTTAATAGGAGAGTTCTTTATTATAGTTTACTGTATATCAATACCATTTTGTCACAATTCACAAGATGAATAATCAAATGTAATGAAAATTATGGTTTCCTCTAATTGTTACAAAATTTTTAAAATGTCCGATTTTAATAGGAATATTCAAAGAGAGAATCCATGGCCTTATATTGTTCTAAGAATATAAGCATAGGATTGAAAACTGTTCACAAGCCATACTTTTATACTGGGAATAAATTGCAGAAGCATATTAAAATTTCTCCCTAATTCATATGTTTAATTCTCTCTCAATGAAAGAGCACTTTTGGTAACAGACAGCCAATTAAGTCTCTTTTGGCAATTGACAACCATTGAGGTGAACAAATGACATGCATTGGAGACTACACATTACCTACATTAATATTCAATTTTATGTAATTTTCTTCTTTACTCACAGTAAAAACAGTTGCAATTATAGAATAAAGTAAAAATGCTTGTTCATTTCGAACTGATTCTGCAAGCATCTGCTCATTCGGAGTTTTATTGAGAAGCTTGTTTATATCAACATATGTCCACCAAAGGTAGGCTGTACCACCTAGAAACAAAACAAATGTTCATTCAAACTTCCTTGAAGCTTTCAGTAAAATGAGTGCCACTAATTTTTATAATAGCAAAAAGTCTGTGAGCATTAGCAAAGTCTGTGAGCAATACCATAATATGTGAACAAAAATTAGTGGTTACCTAAAAACCCATCACATTACCATCCAAAAGTAGGTTCACAGCCACATGGTTATTTTTAACCCACTATTATTGTTACCCAAACAATCTACAAATTTTAATTGCTTTATTCTGCAACCAAAATTGGGAAATTTTCACAAACATTATCATCACACACTTTTATGGGAGTTAAGGTGGGCAGTGTACAGTTGTGCAGTAGGGCTGCTGGGTTTCCACTACTGTTAACTCTCTCTCTCCTTTGGTCTTCCTTGTACTCTTCATTTGCGTAGTTTAATAATTATATTTTTGGGCAGATTAATTTAAAAAGTAGAAAGAAAGTGGGAAAATATTAATTATTTGACAATTTGTTACACAAAGATTACAATGAAATTTATAGCAAAGGTTCTTTATGCACTGTTTTTGGTTTCATGTTCATATATCTAATGGTATTGATAAATCTACTTTTACACACATTTAAATCTACATCTACAGTAAAACAGTCTGCCCTTGTGCCATAACAATTAATCGAAAAAACTGAAGTCCATTGAAATTAAATGTGTAATTTATGTACTGATTGAATGATTGTATCACTCGTCACAGTTTACATTAAGCCGTTTGGAACTTGGATCACACGGAAGGAAAAGGTTCATCGTCAGCATTTCCATCCCGAAAGATAATTACAGTTTTGTACGATAATTTTGTCATGTACAAGCATATATGATAGAGCAAATGGGATTCGCTTTCAAATGATAATTTCAACTTTAATATTAAAATTAAGTTTAAATTATGAGAATGGGGTGGTATGTTGTACTTCAGGAGTTTGTAAATAAACAAATTCTTTAATGAGCCGCCTGATAAAACATATTAACAGAATACACTCGGCAGAACAACTCTTCTGGGAGTTTTCGGATTAGGTTCTCCAACATCATATTGTGGGTTGGGGAGTGACCACAGACAGGAAGAACTTCTGACAACAAGAGTTGTGTCTCACATTCTTTAATATATTTTTTTTACTTTCTCGCACTTACTAACGTAAGAAGTATTGTAATCGTGCGCCGGAAAATGGCGAATTTTCGACGACGACGACGACAAAAAAACACAAACAAAAAAAATAACGACAAAAAAACACAAACAAAAAAAATAAAAACAACAAAACACACTCTCATTGCCCGGTCCTGCCATAAATAGTGGATAAATCCAGTCGCTAATACAGAAAAAAAATCCTCTAACAAGTGGTGCAGCCAGAATCCACTTTTTTAGCGTCCTTCATACCGAAAAATCGATTGACGGCAAAACGTTCTGTTCGTCAAAATGTCTGTTCGTCCACACACTAGCCCATAAACCATACAGCCAATTTTCTCCGGAATTGATAATCCCCAATCTATCTGGCTGATGTCACAGTCCCCTGGAATTTGAAACCGATATTTTAATTTTGGGGGGTACTTTACATGAAGACCCCCAGACATTTTCAAAATTATTTCAAAAGCGGCTCCAAATTTTTTCTTTAAATTTCTTGTAAGAATAGAGTAAAATACACTTATTAAGGTGGCAGAGCTCCTATTTTCACCGTTAACTCTGAATTTTCGAAAATTGCAAATGTTTTCGTTTTTTTCGGCATCTTCCTACTACTACAAAATTGAAGATGAAGATTTTTTCTTCAAATGAAATTTGTTGTCCATAGTAAGTTCGTTCATTAAGGTCAAGTAAATATTTTTGAAAATTTTACTTATTTTCGCGCAATATTTTGTGCAATATGTGTAATTTTCAAAAATTACAAAAACATGATTTTTTGTACAAAAGAACAAATTGGGAGAAAATCATGTTTTTTTTTAATTTAGGAAAAAAATCTCTATCTTCAATATTATAGTTGTAGGAAGATGTCAAAAAGATTTTGAATTTTTGTAATTTTCGAAAAATCTGGGATTTCATCAAAAACTGAGACCTGCACAATTATCTGAAGTGTCCACTACTCTATCCAAGGAAAAAGTTTAATCAAAAAAATTGGTACCATTTGGGAAGAGGGTCAGAACAATTGAGGAATATCAATTTTGGAGAAAATTGGCTGAATGGTTTATGTGTTAGTGTTGTGGACAGACAGACATTTTGCTGTCAATTGATTTCTCGGTATGAAGGACGCTCAAAACATTGATTCTGGCTACACCACATGTCAGAGGAGTTTTGTTTTGTTTTTTCCTTTTCTTTCTATACTTAGCAACTGGATTTATCCACTTTTTGTTACCAGGGCCCAGCAATAGAGTTTTTGTGTGAAAAATTCACAGTTTTCCAGCGCACAATTAGAATGCTTTCTCTTCTTATGTTAGTAAGGGCAAGTACGTAAAAAGTACATTTCTCATACCTGTTGACTCTAAATTTATATTCAAGTCTTTTCCTCAAAAAATCAAAGAAAATATTTTATTTGGTATTATATGTAAAAGAAGAATATAGATCAGGAGGGCTTCCCTCCCTTCCCTCTCCTAAGAAACTGCCACTGTTGCAACATCATGTAAACTCAATGAAACGGGAGTCCTGGAAGGACATTCTGCAGGACTCACCATAGGAAAGATGAGGCATGACAGTTCCTAAGTGTACTTCTCCCACAATGTTGAATACTTTGCTAGCTTCACATGCACAAAATGCTCAATGAAATACTAACATATGTGCTATCTTTCATTGTATCAAAGAAAATCTTGCTGACTTCAGAATCCATATTGAGTCTCATATCCACGAAGGAAACAAACTCCATTTCAAGAAACTAACTTCCTTTACTTGTTTCAAAATCATGACTGGAGAAATCTCGACTTACTAAATTCAATCATCGTCTCCTGTATAATTGCAGTAGTATACCTTTGGGTTCCGGCTCTCACACGCAACCAATCTTTATAAATGAGGGCTCTAAAGAAAGAGAATTTCATGGAGACTTGACGAATTCCATTTTGACTTTAAAAATATGGATGATTTCTTTAAAAAAACACATCGAAATATTCATGCAAAATGCAACCCGCATCACATGTCAACCTACATCGGCAAATAACTCATAAACAAAGCGTTTTAGAGCCTCAAAAAGTAAAATATTGAGGCCTAAGGCCTCAAAGAAACGTTTTTCATACCATAATCTACAAGATGACACATTCTCCGATCCATTCAATTAACTTTTCGGTTCCACGCTTCAATACTATCAAGGCCACCTCAATATTTCAGTCCTTCCTGCTGGTAGCAATTTTTGTGGTGACACGCTTAGAAGCTTTGCTTAGAAGGCTTAGATTTGACAATCTTTATTTACGCTTTCTGTTAACACCGTAGTTTGTGCAGTCTGACGAGGTTTATTTGCATAATCATTAATTCAAGATTTGCTCTCCAGCAACAACTACAAGTACTATTATAGTTGCTTGATACCTATGAAGATGTGTCTTATGCGTGTAGTGAAACCATTCAATTAATGTTTTGCCGTGGACTGTAAGTGCTGTTTACTTAAGTGTGGAGGGATGTGGTTGTACAGTGAAGAGTGAAGACTGTGTTTGTGTTTTACCTGTACCAATATTGTCGTTATCATTCGATGAAATTGTCAAGTCAGCGGGTTCAGACACGTAGCTTTCTCAAAAGTAAAAAGATAATATTTTTTTGACTATCACGAAAAGCTAAAAACTGACAAAGAATATTGAATAATTACTTCAAATGTCTTTAAGGAAGTGTTGAGAATTGTTCCAAGAAAATTCTCTGTGATATTAAATAAATATTTAATGAAAATGTCTTTTAAACATCAATTGCACTGTTTTTTATTTTTATTTGTTATTGTGTTAGTACATTGCAAGTTACCTTTATAGATTTTTAAACAAACACTTTTCGTTTAACTACTTTCCCTCTTAGAATGGAAATAGAAGGATAGGGATTAGTGTGGGGTCTAACATGCGAGAGTTCTCGCACGGGTACGCGGAGGTAGTGGGGGGGAAATTGTACACAACACAAAGAACACAACACAAAGAACAAAATTTTGAAAGTAGCTTAAGTAAAATAGCTTGAAATAAATGAAAAACAAAAATCAAAACACGCTAGCCTACAACACTACGTCAATCAATTAAAAAACAATTAAATTTAAAATTATAGAAAGAATAGTGCAAGTCACCCAACAACTGCCAATGATCGCAGTCCAAACGCACGATTTAAATGTTGGTGGTTTCTGGAAGTATGTACACCAACGCCCAACTGCAAACTCATATTGTAAATAAAACACCAGTTTGATATTAAACTCAAGGTGTCGGTTCGTTAAGATATTAAAAATGCAAACATAGTTTGAGCAACATTCCCATGTACCGAAGTGGGCTTACTAATGCCTACTAAATTGTTTCTAATGATAACAAATGGTATTTAGTACTCAAAGGTGAAAACATTAGTTTGATTATTTTTTGGCATGGAATTGTTTTTCTTGAGGTACGTAAGGATGCAGAAAATAATTCAATACTTTTTAGTAAACAAATAATTTTTCAATTTTCTCACCCCAGCAAGCTGGCATTCCTGACTCTCCAAAACCCACTCGGTTCTTCATAACAAAGCAAGGAAAGTTAAATAATGTTGCAATGAGTATGTCTGTTCTTGCCCTATCCGGTATTTTCGCACTACTTTACTAGGCTTTCTTAAGAGTAAAAAACCTATTCTATTATTTGACTATCACGGAAAGTGAAAAGCTAACTCTCAAGAAAGACTGAAAAATTTCTTCAAATGTTGTTTTTAAAGAAGTATGAATTGTTCCAAGAACATCTATCTATAATGTTGAATAAACTTTAATTCGAAAATTTGTTTCAAACATCAATTGCATTGTTATTTTGTTTGATATTCTGTAAGTACATTAGTAGTTCCTCTCCTTTATGGAACGGATAGACAAATGGATAGGGAAAGGGTGGGATTTAAGATGCGAGAGTTCTCGCACGGGTACGCTAGTATAAACAAAATTCCTTAAATGAGCCTGAAAGTTGGATTTATATGTGCATTTATCTAAGACTGAAGTCACATTTACTTCTACCCCAACATTTCAATTTCTCATCCTTTGCCTCTATGAATCTGAACAGTGTAGCAGTCTCAAAGATATTAGGCAGTAAATTAATGTACTCACCAATTGCTGCAATACTAACAATCAACATAAATATCCATGCAACAACAGATGCCAGCATATGGAGAATAGCTACCATTATGAGAGATAATACTGAAACATTAAAAATTGAATTAAAAGAGATAAATAATAATAAATAAGATGTTACACTCATATAAACAATTATGCCTACCAAATGATAGAAATGAAAGTGCAAGAATCTCTTTCCATGATGCATATAAATCAGCTAATATCTGTTCTAAAGCATCCCAACTATTAAGCACATCGTACAAGCTGTTGATAACTTGTGCAGAAAGTTCCTTCACAGGCTTGGGTATACATCTATGGAGAACTGCATCACTGTAAAATATTGCAATTTACATGACATTGCTTTTCAAAAGTAGTGTTCTTATTAATCCAGGTAAAAGATTATACCTGAGGTACACTGGCAAGGGCGGGCAAGGCCCTAAAGGGAGTGTAATTGTATTGGCGATGTCTTGTTCAGAAAGACGTTTATCACGAACTTCATTAAAGTCAAAATCATACCTGAAGAATAAGAATCTCATTAAAACATAAATATATAATGTTAACATTTTTTTGGTTTCTCAGAGATACCATTAAAATGGAATTTAAAAAAAAAATTGTTTGAAAATATAGTCGTCAAAATTGTTTATTGAAAGGCCTGAAAAGGTAGCACTTGGCAAATTTTGGTACCAAGGGGCCTAAGAATTCCAACAGTACCTGAACAAGTTCAAAATGACCTCAAACCTTTCCAGTAAAAAAATATGTAACTGACAGCATTAACCTAAGCTAATCCGTATATAACAAAATTATTAACTAGAAGCTTAAATATAACAGAGCTCTGCACCAAATAAAACTGAGAAATAATAGATAAATGATTTTTAGCTGAAACTGAATAAGTAAGATGAAATCATTACAACTGCAGGCTGGCCTACACTAGTTCCTCCACTCTTCTACCATTACAAACTACCGTGTATTATTATTCACCACTCTTCCACCTTGTATTATTATACACAGAATTTTCAAAATTCTTTAGAAGTTGAAATGAAATCCATGCTCTTTCTTGTGAAATAAATTTGTCAACATTTACATATCAGTGCATGGGCAGATGGACCGACATGCGGATGGATGGAGGAACAGAACGACAGAAGAATGGAGAGTTGTTCATTTGGCCAGACCAACTCTCTGTTCAGCCAGACTAATGGACAGACAGAAAGGAAAAGAAAGAAAAGAAGAAAAAAAAAGAAGAAAAAGAAAAAAAGAAGAAAGAAAAGAAAAAAGATAAAAAAAGAAGAAAAAGACAGGCAGGCACAGACAGCAATACCTTTTTATTAAGTTATATTCCAGTCTACCTCAACATTTTATTTGTTGCACTATGTTTTTCAATGGCTTAACAGAAAGATCTGAACTTCTAAGTTACCATTACCAACAGAAATTTTTCAAATGTTGGACATCTTAACGTTTAAATCGAGTCTTGACTCTAAAAATTTACACAATTCCAACCACCAGATAAAATGGTTGTTGGTAATAATAGTTACAGATTCACTTGCTCTAACTTAATTAGTAATTCCTAGTCCTTTGTGCAACAAAATTTTAAGCATATTTCCACAACACACAAAATATGATAGATTATTCCAACTCTACATACAAAACAGTAGCTTTCATGTCTGATGCCAACATTAACTTTAACTAATGATCAACTCAACTACTACAAGTTCTTATATCAAATTTGGTTTATTTATTTACACAAAAAGAAATGGCACACACAAGAATAACAGAGAATTTACAAACTGATGGACATTTTCAAATAGATATGATGCCTGCCTGCAGCCTAGGATGGATAAATAAAACCACTAAAAATCCAGACATGTCAGATAAAAGCTGTTTGGTTGGTAATACTAAAGTCAAATGTTACATTATTTAGCTTTTTATTGAACCTGTACTTATTTAAATACCAAATTTTATTTATACCTGCACAACTTTGAGCCAGTATCCTTGTAAAACTTTTCAATATCATTAAAAGTATTTAAGTTGTGATCAGGACATTTCTTGACACACAACTTCATTGTCTTCCGAACATCTTTAATATCCAAATAGAACAAAAATCTAAAAACAGAGCAGAAATGATGATCAGTTAAAATTTCAGATTGTTAGTTCACTATCTTATTACATCTAACTGAGGTTTATTTATATGGCTTTATTTCTACTTTTATTGTAGGCAAATCTTTGCTGTTGCAATAATAAATTGAGTTAAATTATTGCATCTTTTGTGTCATGTTAATAAATGAAGTGCGTCTTTTGAAAATAAAAACTGAATTTACTTTTAGAGAAATTCTAACAAGTTAATGCAATTGTGTAGACTGTATTTGTAGCATTATTAAGGAAACAATAACATTCAAAAATATGCAATGTTTCACCATAAATTTCTTACCCACTCAATAGTTTCAAAAACACAATAAAGGATATAATGCATAAGAACATTCATTTTTCAGACATTTTGTAAAAAGAGTGTTTTTTGTGTACCACTTCTAACAAAGGCAAGGTCATTATGAGAATTGGTTTAACATGAACACAAGACACATGACATTAGAATAAACATGATATTGCTACATGCATATCTTTAACATTAATATGCTACCAGTCCATACATTTATTGTTTCATAAAAAAAAAACTATCTTCTATAACTGCTTTAACATTGGCAATCCTTTTTCTTCACAAGAAACAAAGTTTTTTATATGTCATTAGAAACTTCTGAGAACTGTCAATGCCACAAGACATAAATAATTCTGATTTTCAGTGAAAATGAACAGTTCAGTTTAATTCGCTTTTAATTTAATTCACATGTTTTAATTCACATATTAATAATTACAACTTCAATACTATGTAACTTTTTTGGTATACTTACGACTTGTCAATGGTATCAAGGCCAGACAGTGATAAATTTCCAATTTTTTCATTTTTGCTTGTGCCGCAAGTGTTTCCAAAAGTGTCATAACCATTTAACAATCGCAATGGATTTCCATAGACAAATGCAAAAGAAGCAATAAATATCTGGAAAATATTTTTAAAAAGGGCATATTAATAAACTTTTCTATCTATGACTTTATTTCTTCAAAGTTCAAGATAATTTACTAATATACAGATTTACTCTTTATCTACAAATAAGCTGTACTTACCAAAAGAAATAAAAATGCGATAAATAATAAGAGCCACAAGATATCGGTGCAGCCACGCGGCTTTCTATGAGGAAGATGATCTGAAGAATCTGTGCTGCAGCATGCCATATTGTGGTCACCTGCAACAAAGTGACTCAAGCGCTGAAAAATACCATCATAACATCACAGAACTCAAGTTCTTCCAATAAGAGAGTCGACTTATCGTAAAGCACGTCCACAAGACGAATGAGTACCGTTCTTTTGGCAGATAAGAGATGACACGCCCCAACAGGATCAAAATAAACATGGCAAGATATTTTGGATAGTGACATAGAATCAACTTTGAAAAGGACTTTAACATAAATATTAAATTGCATTATGTCAAAAAGTATACAAAGGTAATTAAAAAACGTCAAATGGTTTGCTTTGTAGAGGTTATTTTTTACGTGTTATAAAATATAAATAAATGAAAAGAACATACAAATTACAATTTTACGTAATGTTAACTGAAATTGACATACATTATAATGCATTCAATGCAGATTTGAATCTTGTCTCCGTTCTATCCAGGTTATCAACTCGCATATACAACAGACGTCTTCACTCCCAACCCGTCATCGGTTCTCTCGACACCTGTTTCAAAACTTGATCAACTTGGTTCGCATTCCTTGTAAAATCTTAGTGCTCCTCACACTGGAAAGAAAGCACTGCCACAATAAAAAAACATCATGAATCTTTATTGCAAAAGCTGAAAGTAAAAGTCATATTAACTTGAGCATTTTTTATTTCACCTAATACATTTGCCAGAATCAGATTTGTATTTCAACCACGATAGTCGATCATTTGAAATCGCGCGCAGCCACGTAGACTGATATCGATTTCACATTCCAAATCTTTTTGAAATGGTACAAACAGCGTCGAATGACCAGTCTTCTACCCGCGCATGTTTTCTTCAGCCCTCGCTTCGCTAATTGTGAAAGGCAGTGGGGAGTTTGGTTATTTTGACATAAATAATTTTGATATAAAAAGAATATTATATCAAATTTGCAGTTCGTTTTTCGATACAAAACAGTTTCTATTACAAGGGAGCGAACATTTCTGTTTATCAGATTTTGTCCACAACGCTCGTTGCTATCATTTATTCTTAATTCAATATTCCGGGGCTCAAGAAAACGTGCGCGTATAATTCACAGTACCCTCATTTCCTCTACACTATAAAAAATACGCCCAGGAAAGGAGACGGTTTCATACCATCAACAAAAAACCCGTAAGTACCCTAAATATGTTAATATGTAAACTCCTTAATATGTAATATGTAGAGCCTGAAAGTCCAGGCATTTATTTTACCTCAAATAGGCAGGGGAAAAAGGTATTTATTTTTATGAAAATAGGAAAGAATGAAGACATTAATTCTAGCTACAGTGGGGATGTAAAAAGTCAAATGAACAAAGGAAAAGGAACTATTGTAAAAAATAATATTTAAAATGATTCACATTTTTATTCTAACTCTTAAGTTTACATTAGCACTTAATGTGGAAGGAAACAATATTTTCTTAGTAACCTGGATTCCACATGACCGTAAAAAATCAAAAATCTTGATTGATATCATCTTCCTTTTTCATTTAGATTTTTAAAATGTTAGATTCATTTAGATTTTCAACAGAAAGACAAAATACGGCCGTGCCTTCATGATATCCAGGTTTGCGGTTATATATCCAGCTTGATCGAAATCGATGTCAGGAGAAAAAAAACTAGTGATCTGGCTCTACTCGAGGTGCTGCAATTAAAAAAATCTTCATTCAAAATTTAGGGGTACATTTTCAAAATTTTCTCAAAAACCGCTCCAATTTTTACTTGTCTATATACATACGTACGTATAGGAGTAATATATGTAGGATAGGAAAAGTTATGTAATTATAGAGAAAATCGATCTCGAGATTTCAAAGGAAATACACGTTTTGGGTCCCCTGACACCGGAAAAGTGTTTGTTTTTTTCTTTCAAAACGTCCGTCCGTTGTACATTGTTAATAATGAAGAGGATTCCTGTCCAACATTTTCGAATTCTCATGGGCAAAAATCGATATTACGATATCAACCCCAAATTGGATTAAATCTGTTAATCAGTGGAGCATTCGTCCAGAGGTGATCATAAAGCAATAGCATTCACCATTCACTCAGATCATATAACCGAGGACATTCCCAGAAGTACAGGAAACGATCGGCAGTATATTTTAAAACGAGCTGCTTGGGATGCCTTCATAACACAATTTTAACAAGCACTTAATGAATTATCATCAATATTCGACCAAGATCCAGATACCCATGTCAAGGAAATAACAGCTATCTTGAAAATTGCAGCAGACGCAACAATACCTTCTAGCGTAAGTAAGTATAAAGGCACTGCCTGCAAAAACACCTGCGTCCAGGGTTGCCAGATCCCTTCTGGGAAAACCCGCCAAATAACCCAGTGGGGAAAAAAGGTAACCGGTGAATAAAGCTCGACTGACACTGCTTCTGATAATTTCAAAATAGCTGCACGTTCACAAGAAGTTTAAAAATACTGTTGTGTACAAAGCCTACCTACTAAGCCTAGCCTTATGACTTAAATACTTGTTAAATTGCTAGAAAAAGGGGTAAAATATATGTAAAAAAATGGGCTCTGACATTTTCCTAATAGCTGCATGGTGTTCAAAACTCAAACATTTTTACATACGCCATTTCTGTCAGAAGTCATAAATACTTGTACAATTTGTGGGAAAATGCAATATTGACGATTTAGTAAGCGAAAAAAAAAGCATACCGCCCACAGCCCTCCCAAGATACAAAGAATTACGCCCTATGTACGGAATCCCCCAAAATGCATTTTCTTCCCGCAAGTCAACGCTTGCTTTTCGCCCAATTGGCGGTATTCCGCCCTATATGGCATCCCTGTGTACGTGGCGGAAATAAATGAACTAATTCGTTCCTTTGAACTAGTTCAACGAACTAGTTCACAAAAAAGAACGATCTTATAAAGAACTGTTCACGAAAATGAACGATTTTTGCCCATCCCTACTGCCTGGTGGACAACAGACCTCATCCGCGTCAAACAATGCGTACTCAGCGCAAGAAAAACATTACAATGGCGGAAGAAACGCAATTTACACACGTGTGATGATCAAAGACACTACAATAGACTAAGAAATAAATACGTCAACTCATTAAAAAGAGCAAAGAAGAAGCCTGGGAAAAATTGGTAAAACAAGCTGCCGATCCGAGGGGGGGGGGTTCCCTATCAACTTGCTAGCCGGCGCCTCCGTAAAAACGGCGCAACAGTCTGGTACGAGGCAGTTACGAGCTACTTCAAGAGCTTTTACCTGATGACCCTCTGGAGAATGACACGCCCAGTCAGGCAGCAGAACGCCGCGAAACCGAAGCAGATTACGTGACCAGAGTCAACGAACCGCCTTTCATCGTCAACGAACTTGATGAAGCTATTAACAGTCTTTGGGTATAGAAAGCTCCAAGACCCGACAATATTAACGCCGAATTATTCAGCATGCCTTCCCAATCGCGAAACAAATGTTTAAATACGTACAATAAGTGTCTTGCGATAGGTATATTTCCTCGGGCTTGGAAACCTACCATCGTAACATTGATCAGAAAAGCAGATAAGCTGGAAAACAATCCTCGTCCAATCGTCATGTCACCTTTCTGTCATTAGAGAAATTCTAGAGAAATTTCTCATAGTCTGAACAAAATCTCTAAGCAACATTGGGAACAAAACCAGTTTGGTTTTCGTCATGGTTCTAACACAGAAAATGCTGTAATTGCCCTTCTAAAAGCAACAATCACAAGAAAAATATTGTGCTGTGATCCTTGCCGACATTCGTGGAGCCTTTGATCACTGTTGGTGGCCAGCTTTATTTTGCCGGCTGTGAAAATTAGGGTGTCCAGGAAATCTTTATGCAATGTTTCGCAGCTATTTTAAAGATAAAACGACAGGAATTCGTGCAAGTGGAACTCACGTAGGAAAGAAAGTAACGCGTGACTGTCCACAGGGGTCCATTTGCAGACCATCCTTGAGGAATATCCTAATGGATGAGCTTCTTGCTATCTTAAGAGAGGCAGGTGTCCACGGCAATAGCTTACGCGGATGATTTAGCAGTCGTTGTACCTGGGAAAAGCTGCAAGGATTTAGAAGAACGATCAGCTCAATCTTTCTATATAATTTCTAAGTAGTGCAAACGCGTAAAATTAAAACTATCAGTTTAAAATAACAATTTATACTAATAGGGCCAAATTTTTACATAAAATTTCCTCCTCGCTTGAAAATAGATGGAAAATCATTAAAGAAACCAGACCAGCAAGATACCTGGGAATCTGGCTGGATCCAAAACTCACATTTCTACCCCATGTCAAAATTATGAGTATAAAAGGTTATAGTTTGTTCTACAAACTTAGAGGGATAAGTCAACAGATAAACTAAAGAGACCAATGCTTAAAATAATGAATAAGGCCGCGTTCCTGCCAATCGTAGGATACGGAGCAGCAGTACAGAACTGGACTTCCAAGAATAAGTAATGCACTCAATAGTCAGAGTTGGGCAGTATCGAAAACACATATATTTAAAATACGTATTTTCGATACTTTTGTAATTTGTATTTTCTATCGAAAATACATATTTAATTATGTATTTATATTTGTATCGAAAATACTTTCTGATAGTATTTTGCATTTTCAAAATCCAAAAATCCTTTTTATTGATCTGCCGCTGAACATTTGAATTTCAATATACAGTCAAATCTTTGAATAATTTTATTATCTACACAAATATAATCTTTGAATACAACATTCTTCTGAAACATCCAACACTATCACAGTTCTACAGTAATGCTTGGTGACCACTGATCTGTATATAAAACTGGATAGGGCATAGAACTAAAATACCAGGAGTGGGGGGTGACGCACATAGAATCGCGCCATGACACCTAAACTGCCCACCGCTGGCAAGATTTTAGCGCGAAATTCAAACGTATATACGCAGTTTTACCACAGTTTAATATAAATATTAAATTATATTATATTATATTATATTATATTATATTATATTATATTATATTATATTAAACTGTGGTTTTACCATTATTATGATTACGTGAAAAATAATACTTATAAAATTTATTCTGAATCATTTCAAGAGAATATTAAAGAAAGATTTTCTAAATTGTGGAATGTAAATTAATACTATATTTATTTTCCTGAAACTTATATTAATTAAAAGTTAATTAACACTAAGCTGGAACAGAAATATGAACTGAAAAATGTAAATGAAAATAAAACAATTGCAATTAATGTGATAAACAGTTCACTGAAATGAACAATTATAATCTGGTCATATTGCGACTGAAATAAATTTAGAATTTATATAAATATATAATGAAAATTGATAATTAAAATTAATAAAACATACAATCACTGATATGTAAAATATAAACCCCATTGAAATTAACAATTATAATTAAGTGACATTACAATCGCCGTGAATGTAAAATTCATGAAATGAGTTTTATTCAATTGATATTAAAATTAATGAAATGTACAATTCAGAATGTATTGAATTAACTAAATCTACATTTCACTTAAGTTGTTATTTCCAATTAATACAATATACAATTCACAGATGTACGTAGAATTATTTACATCCAGTTTACTAAAAGCAATAGTAATTATTAAGTGGTTGTATAATTGTAATAACTTTAAAATTAATTAAATCTACATTGCATTTAAATTGATAGTTAAGATTAATGAAATTTACAATTCAGTGCTGTATATAATTACAATTAATCGAAAGTAACCATTATAGCTTCCTGTGAAAAACAAAAATTTCAATGGTAATAATATTCTATTATTTCTCCATCCTCACTTCTGATCAGAATTCTTCATAAATGTTCCTGTAAAAAAATTAATATCTTTAATCAACATTCAGGCTTCAATATTTCTAAAGACAACTATATTTATTATAACACTAAGTCTTTACAACAGTGTAGTACAGACTTATAAGCGAGTTGTGTTATAATACATATAGATGTCTTTAAAAATACTGAAGCTTGAATGTTGATTAAATTTATGCACAGACAAATAGGACAGAATACTAAAAAATAAATTAATACATGTGAAATAAAATATCCTCTTCCTTATTTTCTTCTTTACACAATACACACAGGTTCGTATAAGAAGCAAAAATTGTTGGCACACTGTTTGGAAGTAACTTGTTAAAATGTTTATTTTTTTCAAACAATGTTCTTGAAAATGCAGTGAGCATAACCTACTCTTTTTATTTAGAACAATGTTCGGCAGTCCCATATTTTGATTCCATTGTCGCAATAAATCTTCGTCCTGTGGAAATCTAGTCAAACAATTTTTCCATTTATTATTAAACATTCACATTTTTTCTTGATGTAAGAACGAGTAATAAAATGAATATAATTCACTTACTTGTGGAGTGTGCAATTAATATTCTCGTCAATTTTTGTTCCACAATACACACAAGTGACACCCGTTTTTAATACGACATTAAATAACAACGTTTTCGATAACAATAAACATAAATAACAACGTTTTCGATAACAATAAACAAAAAAAAACAAACTAGAAACACATGGACACTAGTTCGCCATATTTGTTGCCAGCGGTGGTCAGTTTCGGTGTCATGGCGCCATTCTTAGTGCGTCACGCTTCGGATACTACCCCCCATCCAGTGTTATATACAGATCAGTGTTGGTGACACACTCGAATATTTCTAATAACGTTCTATACGTCAAAAGTCAAAGAGATTACATAAAGAAAGTCAATGAACAAGTTATTAAATAAACAAAAGAATGCACAATGTCAACAAAATCTGGATAACACAAAAGTCGATAACACGAAGTCTTTAAATTTAGAAGCAAGTAAGCTGAAGAAAATGTCTTTCTGGTGACATTGGTAAACGAATTTTGGAGAGCACCACATGGACGTTGGGTAGAGAAGGGGGAGGATAGCGAAGTGGGGGTGGTGATGCGGAGGACCTTCTCTATCCAAAGTAAATCACGCCGCGCCGGACCGTGCTGCCCGGGACGGGGAGAGAGGGATTGCGCTGGTAGAATGGATGGAATCTGAGTTGACTGGGGAAGCAATAAGGAAATTGACATTGCACATGTTTATTTGAACTCAATTACAGTGGTGTGAGGTACTTCTCCTGGCTGGCGTGATCTGCGTTGCCACTCCGGGATGCTGCAGGAACGCAGGTCCCGCACAGTGTCCCACTTATCGGGCTCGGAAGCAGCCTCCCTGCGGCGCACGCGGCCCAACTGCGGTGGGTGAGACCATGGAGTCCCACACGGTCATGCGCCACCCTCAGGTGTGGGCGGTCAAGGCACCCTCAGGTGTGAGAGGCACCGTTTGGCGAAGCTCACGCCGACGCGAAATGGCAGCCGCACCGACAAATGTGACTAGTGCCGAACTGCCGAGGGCAGCTTTGCGCGTTGCGCGAAGCGCAATAACTAATTCGGAACCTGATGGTTCACAACTGCCGAGGGCAGCTTTGCGCGTTGCGCGAAGCGCAATAACCACTTCGGAACCTGATGGTTCACAACTGCCGAGGGCAGCTTAGTGCGACGCGCGAAGCGCACTGGCTCGATCACGCGCTGAGAGCGCACACTACCGTCGTTCCCGGCTGGCGGAGTGTCGACAAGTCCCGTCTCGCGGGGAATGTCCCGTTTGAGGCTATTTGGCAGACACGGGGGGAAGGGCCTTCTGGAGGGGGTAGTAGGCCCTTCGGTGACCTGTGGGTGGCCGCCGGGGAAGGGGGAGGCCGGCGGCCGTGGGCGCGCCGGCTCCGCGCGGCGGGTGTCTGACGAGGAAAAGAGACGCCTCCGAGGGCTTAGTGTGGTGTACGGAACAGACGTTGCATTATATAACGCATTACAGTATGCATCACTGTCTGGAAGGAAATTGAGCGCACTGGTAAAAAGCTTGTGCTTGCGCCGTTTAAACAGCCAATCTTACGATATAGTAAGTGTGGAAATTGATAAACCATCAAAATATATTCTGGATGAAACATATTCCATTCTGGATGAAACAAACAATATCATATTTACTGAAGAGTGCAGAAGGGAAAGTGTCATGCAAATTTTGTAAGCCTTCCAAACAGACAATAATAAGTGGTTCCTACAATCCAACCACATTTTGTGAGGCAAATGAAGCTAATACTAAGCAATAAACGGTATATAAGTATAAATTCTAAATGCACAGAATGATGTACAATAGACTGAGACTCTCACTAGTCATTCTACTTAAAAACTGACAATTTCTTCTCACATTTTTGACAATTCATCCTGGTGTGATAAGTGAATTTGAGAAATATAAGCATGATTGGTGTAGAACTGGGTTGTCCAACTGACGCCATTTATTATGGCCCGCGAAAGGTCATTCGTCAAATGTGGAAGTCCCTCGCATCCATGGCGGGCGAACCCATTGTGCGTCTCTCGCAAGCGCCATGTGGGGGGTCAACACCTAAATGTAACTAGTTGTGCTACACAGCACGTACATTCTCGCACTTACTTTCGCGCAAAATTACGCGAAAAGTTCTTGAATTTTTGAAAAATTGAACAAGACTTTATTTCAAAATCTACCATTAAGGAACAGATTTCACTATGGGAAAACATCTCTTATTTTCATAATTGTAGTTGTAGGAAGAATCGAAAAAAAAATTGAACTTTTGCAATTTTCGAAAAATCAGAATTTTTAAAGAACATGAGACCTACACCATTCTCTCAAATGTTCTTCACAATATCCATCAACAAAATTTAATCAAAAACGATGGAGCCATTTTTTAAAATTTCGAAAATGTCCCAAGGGCTTCATGTTCACCCCCCAAAATTACGTATCGATTTTAAATTCAAGGGGCCGGAACATCAGTCAGATCTATTGGGGAATATGTTTTGGAGAAAATCAGCTGAATGGTTTAGAGTTCTTCACAGACGGACGGACAGACGTTTTGCTTTCATTCTATTTTTTCGATGTCAAGGACACACAAAACTTGGATTCCAGCTACACTAGATATTAGAGAACTTTTTTCTAAATTTAGCAACACTATTTATCCGTATTTTCGTTACCAGGGCACTGTAATAAGATTTTTCTGCCGAAAATTTGCCGTTTTTTGCGCAGAATCACATGACTTTCTCTCTATTGCGTAAGCGATAGCAAGGAAGTAAAAATAGACTAAGATTAGATTTAAGAATTTTTTTAGCAAATTCAAAATCATCCAATACACATAGGATGATTTTGAAATTCGCGGCAATCCTCGGCGTCTTCTACTATTCAATGCGGCATTTCTGCGTTTGCCGACACGTCGCCACCGCACCGAGTGCACTAGTCATGTGTACTGACAACTCCAGAATCAATTGAGAATAATATAAAAGAATATCCATCTCCTGTAGTGAAATCATTCAAATTCCAGGATGTGTAAAATTAAATGTATCGCCGCCAGCTTGGCGCCGGGAAGCTTTCCTTTTACTCGAAAGTTTTCCATCCAAAAATAACTTGAGCAAAGTATGCCGTCACCCGGAAAACTTCCAGTGCGACGGCAGCAATTGGTAAACACCCCATCCCACTTCCGACCTCTGAAATGTAAATGTGGATGTATGTGAAAGTGCCTCAGAGTGACAATCACTTTTGTGTAAGCTCATAAATACTGGCTGCAGCAGCCTATGCGCCAGTTCACATGTAGCATGTAGCAAGAGCCAGACCTGTCTGCACATTTCGTCTTTAATAAACTTCTGTTGGAAAAGAACTTCCTATCTTCATTTCTACAGCACTAAAGCAAATGCAATTTGAACCTGAGTCGGAAGAAAGCAACTGACTTTCGACTTCTTTAACTGGGGGCTCGTCCGGTACGGCAAGCGTCTCTTCTCGCCAAAGAGACTACAAGTCATCAGAACTACGCTGCAACCTCTTCAAAAATTAAGAGGCCTTCTGCACAGTTGCTGATCGGCCCGCTGCTGTCCACCTTGTTGCTGTGCTGTATCTACGGAGTAACTCCAAGTCGTCGGAGCAGAGCTGTAACTTCTTCAAACATTAAGAAGACTTCTGCCACTGCTGGCCGCCTGCTGCCACTTCGTGCCGCCTGCTGCCATCCCGTGCTGCTTGCTGCCATCCCGTGCTGCTTGCTGCCATTCCGTGCTGCTTGCTGCCATCCCGTGCTGCTTGCTGCCATCCCGTGCTGCCTGCTGCCATCCCGTGCTGCTCGCTGCCACTTAGTGCTGCCGTATTTGAAGACGACGAAGTACTCACCGCAGTCCAGTAAGATGCTGATGTTCATCCTTTCCAGTCTGTAAGTGAAAATTCTCCACAGAAGCGCGTTACGGACTTTCGGAAATTATATAAAATCAAGGTGTAGTCTTAAACAAGATCTTCTGCCTTAAATTTTATTTCAAAATTATTGTGAACTCATATTCAGATTATCTGGTTCATTTAGTTTGTTTTCATATTTAATTATATATTAATATAAAATGGCTGAAAGCGACATACTATCAAAATTTGAGTACGCCCAAATTCAGTTGTTGCCCGAATTTGATGGCACTCCGTCCTGCAGTTTAGATTATTTTATAGCGCGATGCGATTCTTTCTTAACTAACATAGGAAAATCATCTTCTGTTCCGCATGCGTCCCTTATTAATGAATTTTTATTTAATGTAGTGAAATCGAAACTGAAAGGAGAAGCCAAATGTATACTAGATGTTGAAGCGAATACTAGTTATGAGAAATTTAAAGAGAAATTAGTTAGAAAATACGGAGACGTTAAAAATGAAAGGATCTTACTAACAGATTTCTAACTGCTTTCAGAAATATAATAAAACTTGTACAGAATATCACGATCGTGTGTGCTCTCTGGTACTTAGATACAAGAGTTTGTGCAAATTAAACTACAAAAACGAGATATTAACTTTAAAATTACAGGAAATTGACGAATTGAGTCTGAATTCTTTTAAAGCTGGTATTTTAGAAACATACCGCGTATACCTACGTTACGCCCAATTAACTGATCTTAGTCACGCACTTAGAACCTGCCGGTCATATGGTAATGATAGATCATATGAAAAGTATATGGATCAATTGAGGGGAACGCAGAAACAGCCTCACCCTCCGATGAATAATTTCAACCACCGTCAAATGATTTCAAAATTCCCGCTCAATTCGACGTTCCTCGTCAGCCTCCTTTTTATAAAACTGCTCCACCGAACGCTCAGACTCGTCCAACCATTACATTTAATGACCTACCAAGACAGAATCAATCATTTCAACAGAATAGACCACTCCCAAGACCGAACACCACGCCACAGCGCCCTTATCCTTCGCCACATAATGTAGCAAGACGTTTCTTTCCTCAAAATTCTACAAATTTTCCGAAACCAATGTCCGGTGTCTCGACTATTAGAGGTAATTTCAACTCTCATTATGAACCTTCTTACGAATACGAGAAGAATTATCTAATCGAAGAGCAGTCAAAAGAATTTTCTGAAACAGAAACTCCATATTTTGAACCACCTTTTCTTACAATGAACCGTCCCATGTTGAAACTGATGAAACTAATCAGGATTTTCACAAGGCTCTGTCATCAAAATGGAAGACAAATAATATCAGTAATTCTCCCCGGCTACCATTTATCACTTTATTCGGGTTGAAAATTCTTATCGACATGGCGCTAGCAATTCGATCATGAATCCTGCCGTGGCTTACTCACAATTTCGTGAATATTAATTCAAAGAACCTTTCTGTATTCAATCTGTCCACGCCCAGACTATCGGTAATGATCATGTGCAATTTCCTATATTTTCTGAATATGATATCAATTTACCAGTAAATTTCCCTGTAATGCAATGGCACGAATACTTCGATGCCTTGATTGGCACTGCTGATTTCATAAAACTAGGAGCCAAAATTGATTACAATAAAAAGGTAATCACATTAGCTAACAGAAATATACCGCTGTATTTTCATTCACCTTACAATCAAGATAGTTTTCAAACTTCTCCAACTCAAAATTTTCTATCAATCACAGTAAACATCGAGGAAGGCGACGTTAATGTCCGTCACTTCGAAAATGAAGGTTATTATTTTTCTGACGCAATCTTGTGCGCACAAAATTCTGAAGTGCCCTACCCCTTAGAAACACCGTTAGAATTAAAATTTAATGAGCCACAATTAGTTGAACCTATTGCAAATGTGACCATAGAAACAATAGAATTAAATATTAATGATGAAACTGATTCTAATTTAGCTGTTGTAGATAATGACGAATATCAAAAGGAACTTGATGACCAAACTGTACACTCCAACCAGGAAGACCCCATTTTTACCCTAAAAATGTCTGAAAGAAATTTAAATCAAAATCGGAATCAAATTATTGCTAAATCTGGCGCCTCGTCAAAGATTATAGAACAGAAATTATTCAAAAAGGTGACCCGACACACGATGGTAGTTACCAAGGAAAACTTACATAAAGATCTATCAGACCTCCTTCTAAAATTAATTGAGCCTTCAAATAAGTATGCAGTGCACTTTGTTGACCCCGACATCGAGATCCCATTCATAAGATGTTGTCAATTCAATACATTGAATTAATAATAATTAGAACCCAGGAATTTTTAGAAGATGTCTCGGACCCTGAAAAACAAAAACATTTGATTCTGCAATATCATGCCAATAATCATAATGGTATTACTGAAACTATTGAGCATCTGCAAACCAAATACTATTGGCCCCATCTAAGGGAACAAGTGAGAACTTTAATTAATCAATGCAACCTTTGTCAAAGGAACAAGCATGAAAGACGCCCAAATAATGTAGAAAATCAAGGACCATACGATGACACGCTAGACCATATATTTTCCCCATCTCCACAAATTGACGAATACATACAGAGACAAAATGACCAAATTCAAATCCTACGCGGAAACTGCCCCGAACCCAACACCTCAACCTTTAAACACTCCTATAAAATCGGAGAAAGAGTATATTTGCTAAACCCTTTGACTCGAAACAAAAAATCTAAAAACTTATACAATGAGGGAACCATCATCAAAATTGAGGGAAACAAAATTTTCAGTAAAATGAAAAACGGGAAAATACAAGCCAGAAACTTCCGTGATGTCAAGCCAAAGAGAAAAACTTCTTCTCTTGCTGATTCGTCTCTGGACATGACTTGATTAATCACCAGCAGATAGAAACACCTGGTTTCTACGCCGATCCACTTGGACCAGCTGTTATAATAAATAATTATCATAAGTGTACGTTACATTTTAATTTTACTCAGTTAGTTACTTCATATGACAGCATTCAAAATGCCTCCACGTCACTTCTTTTAAAATCCAACAGAACTATACCATTTCTATTTTATGAATTAAATAGGGAACTGAAAGAAACCAAAAACAATTTAAATAAATTATTGCCATCGCAATCTAGACAATACTCAAAATCAAATCGATCTTTTACGAAAAAGCCATGTTCAAGAAATATAACATTAATAAATTTATATCATTTAGCAATTCTATTACAAAAAAAATCGCTACTGAAATGAACCATATGAATGTGAATTTGGGTATAATCCAGAGTATGTTACAAAAGGCAGACTTTCGATTACAAACATTGGAACATTTTCAGTGCATCGTGATGAGCCTGCACCGGCTAAACAAAATTATTAATATTCTACAAGCTACCATTAGCTTGTCATTTAATGATATAACAAGCGTAGAACTGTTTTCTAAAGAAGATTTGAACACAATTGTAGAACATTTATATTCAGTGTATCAAAAGAAATTTGTAATTCATTCAGACCTTTATCACCTCTATGAAAATCTTAAATTTACGAAAACTTAACCAATACCATTGGATGCAATTTTGCTCATGTAAAGAATAATGTACAACTGTTTCAACCATTGAATGATGCGCATGTTCTATTTTTCAGTGAAACAACAGAAATAATAATGCAAATGTGTCCTAATTTGCAGAGTGTCATAAGAATTCCAGGACCTAATATTGTATATGTGAACGAATCTTGTCCTGTATCTGCTATGGGAATTACCGTGGAATCTAAACCCACGCACTACTTCCAGAAGTCATTTCTTCCAATTATCCATAGTGAACCCCTGGTATTCACTTCCAACACTCTCATATTGACGTTAATAAATTAAAATTCGACCTACAACCTCTCTCCCCTCAATATACTGTATTGAAGCAATTTACATCTCTAAGTTTAATTTTAATATTAATAATTGTATACTATTATTATTCTTAAAACAATTTTACAAATTGTGTGTAGTGTATTGTAAAAAAAAGAAGGTAAATGCTCCCGAGGACAGGAGCGTAGGACTTGATGGGGAGGAGTCATGTGTACTGATAACTCTAGAATCAATCGAGAATAATATAAAGAATATCCATCTCCTGTAATGAAATCATTCAAATTCTAGGAGTATAAAATTAAATGTATCGCCGGTGAATCGTCGCCGTCCTAACAAAATATCCAATTTTTTCGTTACATATTTAGTACTTTATTACATATTTTACACTTTTTGGTATTTTCACAAAATATATTTTTATTTTATCCATTTTCTCGTCTGTTATACATATTTTTTATGAAAAGAAGTATTTTAAAAATGAGATTTTTTCCTACATTATTACTGAATACTGTGGAATCGAGATGCGGCCGAAAGCTCTTTGCAGTCCGGCGCTTCACTTGCCTCAGCGATCACCGACGTCGCTTTACGTGATTGTTAATCTTAATTTCCGAGGAACTTTGGCGATCGCCGACGCGTAACACTTCGATGAGAACGATGAACTCTGCAGTGATTGTTTTCTGGCCGTAGATGCTGCCAGTTTTTGGATGAGGGCTTCTATTGCGTCCAGTCTGGCTGCTAAAATACCGTTCTGGATAGCAATAGATGATTTATTAAAGACGGTAAAGTTGTATGTTGCAAAATAGGCATCAATTTGTGCTCCCAAAGGGATTTTTAAAATTGTTTAGGAAATTTTTGATCAATGTAATGTTGAATAAGACGCATGTTTTATAATTAGTGTATTTTAATATTAAATATTATATGCGGTTTTACATATTTATTGCATATTTTGACGTGACGCGCCGGTGTTCCCCCCCCCCCCAACCTGAATGTTGCCGCACACAGCAGCGGTACGTTTGCGCGGACGACCCGAGCTACGACTGGGACGCGAGCGATTCCTAGTGCTCCTCGATGAATTGTTCCCAGTCGAGCAGCCTCCTCCCGCAAACGAAGTGCCAACAGATTGGGATTTCTGACATCCCATTATTGAGGAGTTTTTCCACCGGCGTGACGTGCAGACGGATCAAGACGACACACCGGAGCCCAACCCCACAGAAGACACCGCGCCCCCCGCGCATCGGCGGCGGCACTATGCACAACACAACTTCGCTGCGTTATGCACAGGACCTGCTATCACGCACGGTTCCCTGCTCCCCTCCACCGCGCTTCAGAGCAGCCAGCGAGCAGCAAAATGGCTTTTGTTTCGCCTTCCACGATACATCTAGCACTACCCGCACAAAACGTTTGAAGACAAAATTTGGAGCACTCTTTGAGCAACTGGCATTTGAGCGTTTCTGGAAATAAGAACATTTGAGTTACTGAGTTTTCGAGAAACTTTGAAAAAAAATTATTTGAAGCACTTGTTTTAACTAATTCAATAATGTATACAAATCATCAGTTAATGTAAATATTAACGACCCGAAGGACATGACAAAAAATTTACAATTGTGAAATTTATGAAAAACAACAACAAAAGAATACAACAAAATTGCGTTTATGTCGTCTGTTAGAATACATTTAGCACAACCTCTTCCAAAAGTTTGGAGTCGTTTTTGAGAAATGCTTGTTTTTGATATTTTTTAATATTGTACATACTTCACTCAATATTGTGCGAAAACTACTAACATTTTGAAGAAAACGTACATGACTTTAATGAAAGAAGTTATTTGTGGAGAACAAATTTCATTTGATGGAAACGATCCTTAAAACCCTCTCTTCAATTTTGTACTTGTAAGAAGATGCCGAAAAAGTTCGAACTTTTGCAATTTTCGAAAATTCAGAGTTAACTGTGAAAATCGGACCACTGCAATAAACTCTATTCTCAGCAGAAATTTAAAGAAAAAATTGGAGCTATTTTGGAAAAGTTTTTGAAAATATTTCAGGAGCTCCACGTTAAGTAAATTAAAGAATTTTATTCAAAATCGCGGTGCTTTGAGTGAGGCCAGATCGACAGGGGAACATTCAGTTTAAGAAAATTCTACGCATAGTTTAGGCGCTAGTGTTGTTCACAGACCACAAACGCACGGATAGATAGACGGACGTTTTGGAAGAAAAAAAACAATACTTTTTTATATCAGGGAACTCCGAAACGTGTATTTCCGTTGAAATAGATTTTGCGGATTGCTTGAAGGAAAATACATTTATTAATTTACGTCAAAAACAGTTAAATACTGTGTGTGACGAGCTATGGGGAGAAGTGAATTTTGTGCACGTTTTCATAATTCTGTGGTCTCTATCCTAAACCATATTCTAGTCGAATTTTGAATACAGAAAAGAGATGTTTTTTTCAAGTTTTGTTGACAAAATATTCGCTCCTATATAATAAAATATATTTTCAAAGGTAAATTAGCTATAAATTCCTGCCCTGAACCCTCATGTTCTTCATGAAAGAATAATACTTTTTGCCGCGATAATATGGAAAACGATAATTTGAATAGCTATATTTCCCACTGAAATTCAGAAGACGTGCACAAAGAATGAAGTTACATTTATGTCCAGGAAGCAAAATAAGGAACCATCTCAGCATTTGCTCAAGGATCAGGGAAACTGGACGAAAAACCTGATCGAGATGGGGGCCATCAACCCAGAAACTGTGGTACAATACTTGTTACAGGTTCTTTAGAATTACACAATCCAAATGATAAATAATTACATTAACTATCATTGTTAAAATTAATGCTACTTTCCTTTTTGATGCTCGGTATAGTCTCGAATTGTATAGAAACAGCTATGCAGCAGAAATGATTTTACTTGGGACTTCGAACTTTTCTATCGAATTTAATCGTTTAATGTCTTCTGGCAAAGTGTTGTAGAGTAATGTACATGAATTGTATGTGAATTTTTTGTAGTGAGCTGTTGATACTGCCACCTGGTGAATATGTTTACTACGTCGTGTGTTATACTTATAGACATCGGCGTTTGCTGAAAATATATTCCCGCCCTTAAGTAAGTCATTTTTGACAAAAACTACTGATTCGTAAATCAGGAGACAAGGTAATGGTAAAATTCCTAGATTAATAAAGAGAGACTTACAAAAAGCACGTGGGTTGGATTTGCTTATTATTCGTACAATTCTTTTTTGTAATCTGAAAGTCTGTGAGCTATAAGATGTGTTTCCCCAGAATATTATGCCATATCTCAGGCGGGAATGAACATTGGCAAAATATACACAACGAGCTGTATAAAGGATGACGGAATTTGAAAGAATTCTGAACGCGTAGCATAATGAACTTAATTTTGTGTTCAATTCATTTAAATGGGCATTCCATTTGAGGTTTGACTGAATTGATAGACCTAAAAATTTTGTTATATTAACATCAGTCAATGGCACAACGTTCATTTTCAATGGAGTACAGAATTTTTTATTTGAAATGGAAAACTGCATTGAAACAGTTTGCTTTCCATTTACTATTAATTTGTTATTGCGGAACCAATTTGAAAATCTGATATTGTACTATTTAGGGTTTCTTTGTTGCAAAGAATATTTGTATCATCCGCAAAGAGAACTGTTCTTCCGTTCATCAATACATTGACAATAAATACATTGAGAATAATACATCAATACATTGAGAATAAAATTATGTAGAATAGAGTAAAAATCGAATCATTTTGGGGATTTTCAATAGTAAATTATAATTAAAATTAAGTCAATTACTTTTCATATCTTTTTCATCCATTGCTCTCCGAGGATTTTTCTCGTGGGCCTCATTTGGGACACCTGTATATATTTCATTAATTTCAAGCAGAAATTTCGCGAAAACTACAAGGTTTTTTTTAAAAGGAATGTATATGAGCTTTTTTAATGAAGTGATCTTTTAGAACAGATTTGGTTTCCAAATCTTAAGGGGATACAATTATCTATCGTGGCAATGTTAAATGTTTGATTCTTATTGTCAGAAGCTATTAAAGTTAAGCTTATGAAATTCTTATAGGTTACAGTTATATCACTCATAATAACATTGAAGTAACGGTTTTGAAAAAATATTCACTATTTTCGTCGATAAAAATGTTTTCTCACAATGCAATTTTTATTTACCGCGTTTTCTAGTAAAGTTTTCCAGAATAATACTGACATAATCAGAAAAAGAATTGCCTCAGTAAACGTAGGAGACCTTTATGAACAACTTCTTAAAATTTTCATTTCCAACTACACACGTAAGCTGAGAAAAAGTCAAGTTAGTAACAAAAATATCAACTTTCGGAAAATGGGCTTTAAGGGTGCAACCCTCTGAACATGCCTAGCTCATTAACTTGTATCAGAATAAACATTTTGCAATAACTACTTCTTTTGAGACTTTTTTATGTTGGTTAGCTTCACAACATAAAGTTAATAAAGAAAGTACATTCAGAAACTAATAATTTACTTTCTGCATGTCTAAGTCTTTCAGTATTTATGCGCTGCATTGTGTCTCAGTATCTAAAAGTATTGGAGACAGCACTTAAGGTCAATGAGCGGAGGTCTTCACATACAAATTAAATTTTAAAAAACGTGGAAGAGTCATTTCAACATAATTCAAATGCCAATTTAAAGAGAAAATTATGAAGATTGATTAAAAATTAAATACCAAAAAACTATTTTTTTTGACTGAAAATCGATTCTGTGTCCTCTTAAGATTTAGCAATTTTTGATAATACAAAGAGTTCAACGAAAAAGAGACTTCCCTCTTTATTTTAATTGTTCCTTCTTCTATCCGTGTAAAAATTTGGAACGGTTTTTGAAAAAATATTTTTTTTAGAAATGTCATAAATTTCAAGCGCGAATTATGCGGAAACTACTCGTGTTTTCACAAAATTGTGCATGGCATTTTTAAAGGGCTGATTTTTTACAACAGACTTTCAGACAAACATCTCAATATTCAATTTTCTGGGTCTGAAATCTCTGCAATTTACGAATAAACCGAGAGTTTGCCGCAAATGGGACTAGCACCATATTTTTTTACTGTCCCTTATTATTACGAGGAGAAAATTTAAAGAATAAATTTAGGAGTGTTTTTTTAGAGAAAAAATGTTAAAATTTTTTAAAAACTGCCTCTACTTCCCGCAAAAATATACAAATACACTCATTTTCGCAAAATTGAACATGACCTTATTTCAAGATTTGTCTTTAAGGAACAGATTTCATAGAGGAAAAAATATTTATCTTCAGTACTTTAATTGTAGGAAGACACTGAAAAAATGTGCAATTTTTGCAATTTTCAAAAACTTGGGAATATCAACGAAAGTGAGACCTGCAGCATTCTCTTAAGCGTCCATGAAATATCCGTCAACAAAACTGAATCCAAAATTTGGTGTCATTTTTTTTATGTCCGAGGTGCTTCATGTAAAGTATCCCCAAAAATTGAAATATCGGTTTCAAATTCTAGGGACCGTGATATCAATCAAGTCAATTTTGAAGAAAATCGGCTGAACGGTTAAAGCACTAGCGTTGATCACCGACGGAGAGCTTGACCGCCGTTTTGTCATCAATCGATTTTTCGGTATCAAGAACCCACAAACCATGAATTCTGATTACACGTGTGAGAGAAAATAATTTACTACATACATGGGCAAGATGTATTCACCTTTTCGTTACCAGGCCTGTCAATAAGTGTTTTTGTGCCGAAATTCCGCAGTTGTTTTCCCCCGCAGCATTACAAAACTTTCTCTATTTTCCTTAAGCAATACGGAGAAAGTAAAATCAGGAACAGGTTTTATTCACGTACAGGAGCTGAAAGCAAATATTTCATTTTTGCTACAGACAATATTATTACAACACTTTTCAAATTTGTGAGCAATTATAATTATAAAAATTATAATTAAACAGAGCGGTCACTGTCTCAGATGTGGGCATATCAAGCAAAAAATTTTAAAAATAAGAATTGGTGGCTTTCACTTCAAACTTGCAGAAAATTTAGTTTATGCCTTCAAATGGAGGACTCTAATGAAGATAATATATATATTTTCCTTCCTTTATATTAAAACAAAATACTGAACGTATCTTTTATATTTAAGATGTGTAATAACGTAACAAAAACTAGTACATTTTTGGTCTTTAAAGTGTCTCCAACACATGCAGGAATTTTAATATCAAATGTCCATTACAAGTTAATTCTGGGTGAAGCATCAGATGTTTACCAAAATTTTGCAAGTTTCAAGTCGTCGCTCCTGGATCAATATTGAGGCTTGAAAGGAAATTAATAAAAAGAGAACTTGACAATTGGTCATTTTCAGGTCACGGATTTATTCAGAAAGAGGAAATCACCTATCGAGTTTCACATATATTGATCTTAATCGCATCAGTGGGTGAATGTATTAAAAGTTAAAGTGCTAAGAAATTATTTATTTATTTATTTAAAGTAATATACAGGCAACAGTACAAACTGATGAGGCCTGAATCGGCGCTAATACAATTCATTGAAGATATATCACATCATAATAATTAACATCACATGTACATATAAATGTAATATCACATAATATCACAATAATAATAATTTAACAAGTTTGACACAATTCTTGGACAGGAGGAACAAAGTCTGCATATCAATGAAGTCTATGGTCTTCCCCGTTGAAGAGATCATCATAAGCTCTTTTGAAGATCTGGAGACTAGGAGCCGACACCACGTCCTGGGGCAATGTGTTCCAGGTGTCGACAGCTCGGTTGCCGATGAAGTTTTTGTACTGCACAAGATTATATCTAGATTTTACCAGCTTCATGTCGTGACCTCGTAATTGTAGGTTTCCAGAGCGCTGAAAAATACTAGTAAGATCGGAGTTGTATTGCCCTTGCAAAATCTTGAATGTTTCAAGCATATCGCCACGTTGTCTCCTAGCAGTTAGAGTCTGAAATCCGAGTCTCGCCAGTCGTTGATCATAAGTCATGTTCTTGAGGTCTGTGGGGATACGTGTGGCTCTCCTTTGTACATTTTCTAGCAAATTCATATCTTTGAGGAAATAAGGATTCCAAATTACAGTGCCAAATTCAACAATCGGGAGAATGTAGGTTTTATATAGTGTTGTAAATGCATCGCTTCTTATTGTATTAAAGGCTTTGCGCAATGTAAATGTAGCTTTGTTAGCCTTTTTTGCGATGTAACTCACATGGTCTGCCCATTTGAGGTCGTTAGAGATCATGATCCCCAGATCTTTCATGATCTTGGTCTCAGACAACTTTTTTCCTCCCAATTGGTAATTTCGTTTTTGGTTGGATCTTCCAATATGCATAACCATACATTTCGTGTCGTTTAAGGGTAATTTCCAAATTCTAGACCATTCATAGACACCGTTCAAGTCGTCTTGAAGGTGGAGATAATTCTCCAGAGGGTTTGCATAGAATTAGTATCATCTGCGTACATCTTAAAGTGGGAAAGCATACCGTTCGGCAAGTCGCTAGTATACAAGATGAATAGGATTGGTCCCAGTACCGACCCTTGGGGAACTCCACTGTAGATTCTCTTCGGTGATGACTTTTTCTCTCCAATTCTCACGCAGAAATGACGATCTTCAAGGAAAGTTTGGATCCAGTGCAGAAGCTTCCCCTTTATGCCAAAGTGAGCAAGTTTGTAAAGCAACCTTCGGTGCGGTACCTTATCGAAAGCTTTGGAGAAGTCTAAATAGATGACATCTGTAGGGTTGCCGTTATCTAAATTTTCTGTCCAGTCTTGTAGTGAAGATAGTAAATTTGTTATTATTGATCTCCCTGGCACGAAACCGTGTTGGTGGGTGGTATGCTTCCAGTTCTCATAGAGAAGTTGAGTATCCTGCTTGCTAGAATCCGCTCAAAGACCTTACATATCGAGCTGGTCAAGCTAATAGGCCTGTAGTAAGCGGGATCTAGCTTACTACCTTTCTTGAAAACTGGTATAATGTTAGCTATTTTCCAATCCGTCGGTAATACTCCGGAGTTAAGGGAGTCACGAAAGATTTTACATGGAACTGGAGCTAGTTCTTGTGCGCATTCTCTCAGTACAAGGGGCGGGATACCATCAGGACCAGCAGAAGAGTTAGGGTCCTATCGTCGTGAGGACGTTGTAAACATCTGCAGCATGAAAATCGACATCTTCCAGTATTTCCTCAGAAGGAGGTGAGGATATAGATGGGAGAGAGTCTTTAGGTTCCAAGGTGTAGAAGCTTTGAAAGCTCTCTGCAAAGACCTCAGCAACATCACTAGGATTTGAAACTATTTCCCCATCTTCTTTTCGGAGATTATGTGGAACAGAAACTTTGGAAGAAATCTGTTTACGGATGTACGAGTACAGGTGTTTGCCCTTGGCTTTGGCAATATTTTGTTCATAATTTCTCCTACGAGTGCGAATCTCATTTGTTATTGTGTTGCGTAGCTCTTTGTATTTCCTGTATTGTGATTGATGATTGGTGGATTTAAATTTAGTCCATAGTCGTTTCTTTTTGCGTATCTGACGTTGTATCCTTTTAGTAATCCATGGTTTGTTTTTGTTTGAGACTCTTTTTGAGTAGGCGAATGAGCTTCTAAGGCGTTGATTATTCCAGATCTGAATATCATCCAATTACTTTCCAGTTCCTCGACACGTTCCAAAGTGAGAAGGAGTTGTCGAAGGTCCCTCTTCACGTCCTCGAAGTTTGCACGCCAGTATACCTTGCGGTTCTGTGTAGGGTAGTCTACATTGCGGAATTCAGTTCGCATATCAAAGCATAGAACATGATCACTATTACCGACAGGACTTCGCGCGACTGGATTCGATAAAGCAGATTCATCATTTGTGAAAATCAAATCGAGCGTTGCTGATCTCTGTCCGTCCCGAAACCTGGTTCCACCGGTTACCAGCTGAGGAGAAACAAGAATTTCCAAGTATCTCAAGAAACTCTCTTTCTACAAGTGGAATGTGATCTGTGCTGGGCTGGGGCCAGTGAAGCGACGGAAAATTGAAGTCTCCTAGGATAATAGTGAGGTCTTCTAAATCGTTCGCCTGACGGAATATGTCAAAAACGGCGTTGTCTACATCTGAAATTCTATGTGATGGCGAAGGAGGTCTATATAACGCACAAACATTGAAATTCAAATGATGTAGCCTATTTTGCAGCCATAGCGATTCCAATAAATCTCTATGCAAATCTGATTGAAGGATGGCTATAAGAGGATTTCCATCAAATTCCTTCGCTACATATATCAAAACTCCTCCCCCGCGTCTTCCAGTTCTGTCTCTACGAAACATATTATAGCCCTCTATATGAATCATTTGATCCGGAATGTCCGGTTTCAACCATGTTTCCGTCAGCACTATAATGGTCGGTTTGTATTCTTGGATATCCAATAAGAGCAGATCAAATTTGGGTAAAAGGCTTGCTATATTGGTATAGTAAATTGTGGGATAACGTACTGTTGCCTGCGCTAGTTTTCCTGCTGGGAGGCTTGACGACCACTGATGATTTTCGGTGTACCTTTAATATATTTAATGGTTGCTTTCGGGTCGTTCTTCTGTCTTCTTGCCAGCTCCACTCTCAATTCCTTGATTTCCTCGCGTTGTAGAGGTGTTTGATCCTTATTGAATGAAATGTTCTGAGGTAAATCTTTGTTCCTTCGTAGTAATTCGTGTGCGAGCTCCGCCGTTTTCAGTGTGATCTTCAGGGGTCGAGATTTATCTGGGTCTGATTTCCCTAGACGTATGGCTTGCAAAATGCTGGTTTCAGTTTCTGCGGGTTACTCTTTTCTAGAGTTGAGGCCTCGAAGTATATCTCCGAATCGCGGATGTCTTCTCTCTTCCTCTCAGTAGGGGTATCTGAATTTCTTTCTTTAATTCCATATATGATAATGAAACTCCTGATACTATTGAATGGCACAGACATTCCCGTTTCAGTTTTCTATTTCCTTTGGTCTCGGCTCACTATTTGGAATGGCCACATACTCTTGCTGCCATCTATCTCAGCTGAAAGTACATTTTTTTGACATTTTCTTAATTTTTCTATTTCCTAATAGTAGAACGGAAATATAAAATTAATAATAATATTAAAGAACAGTCAAACCTCAACTTAAATGGCAACTTTTATTGAAAAATGTGGAGCCATTTTTAAGAAAATGGTGTTTCAGCACTACTGTAAATTCAAAATTTGAAGCTCTTTTTCACAGAAAAGTTTTGAGTTCATGAAAAACTTCATTAGAAGTCATTTGAAGCACTTTAACTCACAAATACAATAGTGTTTACAAATTATGGTGAATGTTCACATTAATGGTGTGAGAGATGTTTAAAAACATATTACATTTCATGTAGTTTTTTGAGGGAAAAAACAAACAAATAAACAAAAAAACCACCACCACTCAAAATGAGCTTTATGTAATATTAAAGAGTGCAAATTTGCACTGTCCGTCTGAAAAGTCTGAAGAAAAAATTCAGAGTACTTTCTAAGAAAATGGCTTTTGAACGTTTCTGAAAATGTGAAATTTTGAGCTAGTTTCCCAGAAAACGGTTGAGTTTACGAGAAATTTTATGACATTATTTAAAGGACATGTACTCATAAATATAATAATGTGAACAAATTGTTGCTAATGTAAATATTAACTACGTGAGAGACAGATAAAAAAATACATTTTTGGAAAAACAAAAGAGTAGAGCTATAAAGCATTTATGTCATCTCATAGAGTACATTGAACATTATCCCTACCAAAAGTTTAGAGAAAAAAATTCGTAGCTGGTTTTGAGAAAATCTTGTTTTTGTTATTTTTTAAAATTGCACATATTGCATGAAAACTATTGAAAAAAAAATGTACATGATCTTAATGAAAGAAACTTACTACGGAGAACAAATTTCATTTGAAAGAAAAATAATCTATCTTTGATTTTGTAGTAGTAGGAAGATACCTCAAAAAATTCAAAATTTTGCAATTAACGAAAATTCAGAGTGAAAACCTGACCTACACAACCTTTATACGCAAAATTTTACTCTCTTCTTACAAGAAATTAAAAGAAAAAAATTTGGAGACGTTTTTGAGAATGTCCGGGGGGACTTCATGTAAAGTTCCCCTAAATTTTAAAGAAAGTTTTTCAAAATCTCAGCACCTCAAGTTGAGCCAGATTGACTTTGGAATATCCATTTTGGAAAAAATCCGACATATGGTTTAGGCAATAGTCATGTTCACAAATGGACAGACAGACAGACATTTTGGGGAAAAAAAAAAAAAAAAAACACTTTCAGGGGTCCCCAAAACGTGAATTTGTTTAAGTCTCGATACAGATTTTCCACAGCATTACAAAACTTTCAAAGTGAATGAAGTAGAAGGGTGAGTGGGGAGGTCAGTTGCCTGAACAATGCTAAGTTTCTTAAGCTAGTACAGCAAGATCAGTTCTTTGTACATTTGTTGGACTGAGAAAAATATTATCGCCATGAGCTCCAAATGCCAGTAATTCACTTGGTTATGCTTGTTCATTCACATTCATTCGGTTTTATGAATGAGTAATTATAAGAAAATTCCATATCTGATCATTTACAAGAGGTATATGTTTTCAGTTAACACCTTAAAAGTCCACTATTACTATTCCATCCATAGAAAAAAGTTTCTCTGGATTATTGTCTTTCAAAATGCCTCTCACTAAATGATCCATATTGGCAACTGCAGCACCAGGGATCGTTCATGCTTTATTAAGAACAATATCACATTCTTTGTGTAAAGGCTTAGCTTTATCCAAGTTAGAAAAGAAAAATTTTCTTACTCAAATAGCCACATTTGTGAAAATCATCACACTGAGAGGAAACATTGTTTCAACAACTGAATTACACTCCACTTGATCATGGGAGTATTTATGCACTGAATAAAGATCATATGATACACTCCATTATCATGCGGCAGTGAAGAGAGCTCTTACTGATAAGTTTGATGATCATCTTGCTTGCATGCTTGGAAGCTGGGTACCATATCTTAGTGGTTACAGTTGCAGCTACAAGCTGTGGGTTCGAATCCCATTTTGGGCATGGATATCCCTCATTCCAACCACCATGTATCACATTCAATACCCCACTCCTTCCCCAAACCTCACATTGCTTGAAAGGTGTATGAATGTTGAATAAATGAGGACTGCCCATCTGCTAGAGGAGAAAGTTCTGTACTAGGCTAATGGGTGAACACACGATAGCCACCTGGCTGCCACCAAATCTTCCTACTTGTCATAGGGTTTAAGCAATGCCAAGGGCTTATGATCCACAAGTGCCAGGAGTAAGTTCTCAGCTGCAATGGACCTCCTGAGTTACAAGGGAGTTATGGAGAGGAGGCACGAGTACTCTAGGATGTAAAAAGGCAATGGCATTAACTAAAAGCACAGAGTGTCAGTAGATAACCGAAAGGTTAAGTTGTCATAAAATGCCCAATCATGAAGAAGACGATGCTTGCACACTAGGGTGTCCCTTATTTTCCGACTTTTAAATTTTTGATCGCTCACCCTCCAGTTTTGTTCGAATGACCTTAAAACATGCCTATACAAAATTTTGTTGAGATCGGAGCATTCTAACCCGTGCCGACTTGAGCGCGAAGTCGCGTAACGGACATGTCCGGAGCTATCACCAACCGCTGAGTGAAGCCCGTGCACAACAATACATGAATTTAATCGATCGTGTCACTCCTGTTTAATGGTTGCTAATCTAACATGTCATATGTAAGTGTCATATGCAGTGACGAAGAACGTGTGTTTTTAATAGGAGATAGTATTAATTATTTATTAACAGCTCCAAATAACTGGACAAAATTACCGTGAAATAAACAAGTGCTTGAAGTTTTATTTTATAACATATAGGAAGTAAAATGAACAGTTAGTGCAAGCGCTAAACTTGAGGTTCGTGAGTGCATGATACTTTGGAAGAAAGCAAGAATTCCGGCAAGAGCTAATCAGCATTGTTCGCAAAAACGTAACTTGTACTATTCGGAGTGAAGAAAATTACAAAAAACGCCAGCAAGTGTGAAGATATTTCGAAGCACTGTGGAAAGTTTAGAAATAATTTTTACTATCTATTTGATATTGCACATCCGAATGCTTTACAAATGATTACGTTGGAAGAAGACAGGATGTTTTTATTTCGGCAGAAAGAGTCAGGATGTAAAAGCTATCTTGCAGGACGGGAGGAACATCTCGCGGATAGAGGAGAAAGGGTGCAACAAAGATCAATACAATAAGAAAGAAGATTACAAATTCTTTGCTATGATAAAATTGCAACAAACACTTGACGTTTTGAAGGAGTATACGTCTTTCTTGAAGAAAATTTGGACAGGGCATCGTTCTTTCCGTGCCGGCATCACATACTGAAACTTATTTTACAATGTGTGTTTGAATGTAAAATACGTAATGTAGCAAGCAATCCTGCCACCACTTTTTTAGCATTTTAAGGAAATCTAGAAAAGATTTAATGCCATTAATTTTAAAAGTGGCAAAGAGAATATGGGATTGTTCTTTACAATCTTTATAATGAGTCCGAAATTAAAGAAATATTGGGCTTTTATGAAAGTAACAAACTAAAGATACATTATCCCGGGGTAATGCTTCTAGCTCGATAGATGGCAAGAGATATTTAATATTTGAAACGTTTCTACTAAGATCAGAATCTAAACTATCTTGTGTAATTAAAAATTCCTTAAATAATATCTCTCGTTTGATTGTAACTGTTTGTGTAAAACCGTGGTTTTAGGTCAGTGGAGCTGTAAAACTCCTCATCGAGATGCTTTATAAAATTTCTAAACTCGCTTGAAAGGATAGATTTCATAATTTCAAAAGCATTTAAAAAATGTAGACACCGTATGTAGTATTTCTTAGAAGAATTGTCTGTCGTACCGCTTTCTGATGATGAAGTAGACGTTAAGAATCAAAATGGCAGTGAATTTAGCCTGAGTAAATCTACACATGGAAGAGTGTTATATTCCTTTTGTGAAAAATTGGATGGAGGACAATATGGTAAGTTCAATTGTATCCCGATGACCGTTCTTTAATTTTTATTTCGAGCACTTCGGACCACGCAGCTGAGATGCTGAGATGCCACGATGCTGAGAATACAGTTCATCAGGGGGGGATCAGCATTACCCATTATCAGATTGTTACTTCCCAGGGTTGTTAGCTCTAGGTATGGAAAATGAATGATGATAGTGAGGGGTGAAAGGACACACATGACATACACAAGTACACCCATGCCCGAGGCGGGACTCGAACCCACGACCTTGCGGTGCAAGATCGCTACGACACTACAGATTTTGCGATTTCGGCCACGGGGTCGGCCAGTTCTTTAATTATTAATTCGTTAATATACAATATATCTTCTAATTCACGTTAATCTTAATTTCAATAAAAAAAATATACGAATTTATGTCAACCAAGAGCAGATATGTTCTCTTGCTTGAAGATGAATATTCATTTTATTCAAAACTGTCCTTCGACCTGGTAATGCCTCTTCATTTTTAGAAGCTAAAAGGTTATTTATAAAGTTGAAAGCTGTGAATGTCGACGCTGAAAGGCCTATTGAATTAATGTAAGGTTTTCATGGACTACTGGACGACTTTCATGAGGAGCGAAAGCAATTTTTTGTGTTGTTCAAGAACATCGTTCACTGTACGCATATTGCAAAAATGAAACACTGAAAAAGTATCCACAAGAAAAATTAAAACTAGAACACAGTCTAAAGATTGAAAATGAATTAAATTGTAATATAAAATTATATATTAAAAATGTATAAGTAGTTTTCCACTGTCTTAACCCAACAAAAGCAATGATCCCTAACATTCAAATTTCGCGCTCAACTCGGCACGGGTTAATACCGACATATTGTGATCAAATTTTATTTTCGAGTTAATTTGACCAAATGAAAAATATTTAGGGGGTGAGCCCAAAAAAAATTGCAAAAAACATTTTTTGGGCAATATAAGGGGCACCCTATTGCACACATATTAATTTTTTTCAACAATAAAGAGAAACTAACATAAAAAGATTTCTTTTTCTCCAAATTTTCTGTTAATAATAAATCGAATGAGACATTTTGCACCCATGTGATTCTTTCAGAATTTTTCCCATTACTAGAATTATATTATGCATCACAAAAGAAAGTCTAAATTTGTCAAAGGCAAACAAATTAATGCTTATTCTATCTTTTGTAAAAAGTATTGCAATATTGAGAGTTTGTAACATTTTTTTATGAGAACATTGAAATCTTTTGTATCCAGCTCGTATTCCAATATACACACAGGAATTTATTTGAGAAAAGTCACATGTGCATTGAACTGAGCGGTATATATTATTAATCCACCTATTTCACTTTTGGAGAAAAAAGTACACTGAATCAGTGACATGTTACTGATTCAACAATGTAACTTTAAATTTTAAAATTAATAATTAAATTTCAAATGATATAAAAGAAGAAACCTAAAATATTATGCTTTTGAAGGGAGTGTGATTGGTAATGAGGCACAATGTAACTTACCAGCCTGTGATATGTCATATTCTACAGTTTGCAAACCATTGTTTCATACGTTTTAAAATCTCAGTCCCGGTTAGCCATTACTGTAACTTGTGGACAGTTAAGAGAAATGGAATAAGTGATTGGTCTCTTCGGAGATCACAGTCAATTATATATTTTCAGAACCATGTTCTCCTTAACTCTACTCTTTACTGAAACTAACTTCAGGGTATTTTTGATCAGTTGATCTGAGAGAACATAATAAAGTCATTAAGCTTCTCTTTACATAATGATTTATTCATATATTTACATTTTGTCTATTCAGTGTCATTCAATGAAATGTTTCAAGAAATGCAACATAGTATGTATCGAATGTGAGGAATATTTCAATAATTATTTTAACACTTCATGAACAATAAACAACCTTTTGAAACAAACTGCAGAAGACCTGCAGTATATATTAACTGAGTAAAATAAACA
This sequence comes from Acheta domesticus, assembly GCA_031308135.1. Classification (NCBI taxonomy): domain Eukaryota; kingdom Metazoa; phylum Arthropoda; class Insecta; order Orthoptera; family Gryllidae; genus Acheta; species Acheta domesticus. The sequence goes on along the minus strand of JAHLJT010000631.1, from coordinate 33,883,441 downwards.
CATAAAAGAAGGGCAAATTATAATATACAGATTTTTGTTCTCTGAACAACAGAGATTTCTGCTTCATTGCCCATTAAATTCATGAAAAATAATTTTAAACAACAATTTCTGAGGAGAGGTGAAATATGTCAGGTACATCTGCACTTCAAAATTAATTAACAACTGTACAAAGTTACATGTTCTGAAAACATGTAGGGAAATAAATTATTTTATTGAAAATAAAATATGAATTGATCAAAATGCACCTTCACATTCACAATTGTCTGAAGAATGTTTCATTTTGTAATGTTTTTCTTCATATAATGTTTCTCAATGTTCCTCATTGGCTTGTGGAGTTTGCTGCTCACCAGCACTTTGTTTTTCACTTGCTTCTACTGGTGCTGATGCTGAAAGAGCAATTTCTTTTGCTCTTTCTAATGCTTCTTTCTTCTCTTTCTCATCCTCCAAAAACTTATTCCATCCCTGCAATCTCTTCTGTTTTTCTTCTTCAGTTTCAACAATTCTGAAACATAGAGAAATAGGGAATTAATACAACTTTTTTTCTTTCTTGAATATTTAGTATAGACAAAGAAGATTCTGAAACATAAGGTTTGAACACAAGTACTTTTTACTTTCTTGAATATGTAGTGCTGACAAAGAATGGTAACATTGCTGGACAGAGAGGGGGGTGATACAGATATTATTTTGGGGGAGCAATTTCAGAGAGGACCTCTCCAAAATATTTTTGAAATAATAATAATAATAAAATATTTTTTTAAAAAAAGCACAAGTGTATTCTTATTGGAAACACTATTTTGGATGCGATAAGATCTGAATGCGATATAAGTGGATGTGGTAAGGTCTGTATCTAAACGTTTTGTTTGTTTGTTTTGGCGGGGGGGGGGGCATTATGCGGACCTGGTCCCCATATCTCCCCTGGATTTGCCACTGTGGCAGAAACACATTCTGATATTTTGTATGTGTACTATAGAGTCTCAATCCTATTCTCTGATCTTGACTATTATGCTCGGTACGTTAGGTTAATGGGGGCATCATTATCCAATCAAGAGCTTCAATTTCAAAAACTGAAGATCCAAATAAAATGTTGTGTGATAACTTTTCCAGCATGTAATTAATTAATAAATTTCTTACTGGATTTTTGTGTTTTCATTAAAACCTTGGATGACACTACAAAACTGAATATGTAAAATAGACTATTTGTTAATTCTAGGATCATCTACGAATTGATGATAAAGATCTTTTCGAGAATTGCTGTCGATCTCACTAAGGGTTTTCAGCCACAAAATTCAACATCTGACGTTTCCCAAAAAAATCTTAGACACTATGTTCGTTTCCGAAACCTCTTCCTATGAAATTCTCAAAATAATCGGTAAATTAAAAAATAAATATTCGGCCGGTTTAGATGAGTTTCTGGATTGTTTGTTAAAGACGTGCGCGCCAGCGATTATACACCCGTTAACTCACATATTTAATGCATCCATATGCACCGGAATTTTTCCAGATATTTTTAAAACAGCTAAGATTAAGCCGCTCTTCAAAAAAGGCAACAAAAATGAAGTTCAAAATTATCGGCCAATTTCTCTTTTGTCAGTTTTTTCAAAAATATTAGAGAGACTTTTTTATGTGCAAATGGAAACCTTTCTCAATAAACACGACGCGTTTTCAAATTGCCAACATGGATTCCGGAAATCAAAATCTACGGAAACAGCCATTTTTTCTTTTCTTAAGGATGTTGCCTCATCATTGGATCAAAACGAAGCAACTATTGGAATATTTTTAGATCTTTCAAAAGCTTTTGATGTCATTGATCATAACATGTTACTTTCAAAATTACCTTCGTATGGAATCCGTGGTATTGCTCTAGATTGGCTATGTTTGTACCTTAAACAACGATCTCAGAGAGTAGAAATACCTTACTGGAATGATGGAACTTTATGTACACACCTTTCCGGTTCTTTGCCAATTGCACGTGGAGTCCCGCAAGGATCGATTTTAGGCCCTATTCTCTTCCTATTATACGTAAATGACATGCCCTTAGCGATTCGAAACGGAAGAACAGTTCTCTTTGCGGATGATACAAATATTCTTTGGAACAAAGAAACCGTAAATAGTACAATATCAGACGTTTCAAATTGGTTTCGTAATAACAAATTAAAAGTAAATGAAAAGAAAACTGTTTCAATGCAGTTTTCCATATCAAATAAAAAATTCTGTACTCCATTGAAAATGAACGGTGTGCCATTGACTGATGTTAATGTAACAAAATTTTTAGGTCTATCAATTCAGTCAAACCTCAAATGGAATGCCCACTTAAATGAATTGAACACAAAATTAAGTTCATTATGCTACGCGTTCAGAATTCTTTCAAATTCCGTCAGCCTTCATACAGCTCGTTGTGTATATTTTGCCAATGTTCACTCCCGCCTGAGATATGGCATAATATTTTGGGGAAACACATCTTATAGCTCACAGACTTTCAGATTACAAAAAAAATTGTACGAATAATAAGCAAATCCAACCCACGTGCTTTTTGTAAGTCTCTCTTTATTAATCTAGGAATTTTACCATTACCTTGTCTCCTGATTTACGAATCAGTAGTTTTGTCAAAAATGACTTACTTAAGGGCGGGAATATATTTTCAGCAAACGCCGATGTCCTATAAGTATAACACACGACGTAGTAATCATATTCACCAAGTGGCAGTATCAACAGCTCACTACAAAAAATTCACATACAATTCATGTACATTACTCTACAACACTTTGCCAGAAGACATTAAACGATTAAATTCAATAGAAAAGTTTAAGTCCCAAGTACAATCTTTTCTGCTGCATAACTGTTTCTATACAATTCGAGACTATACCGAGCATCAAAAAGGAAAGTAGAATTAATTTTAACAATGATAGTTAATGTAATTATTTATCATTTGGACTGTATAATTCTAAAGAACCTGTAACAAGTATTGTACCACAGTTTCTGGGTTGATGGCCCCCATCTCGATCAGGTTTTTCGTCCAGTTTCCCTGATCCTTGAGCAAATGCTGAGATGGTCCCTTGTTTTGCTTCTGGACATAAATGTAACTTCATTCTTTGTGCACGTCTTCTGAATTTCAGTGGGAAATATAGTTATTCAAATTATCGTTTTTCATATTATCGCGGCAAAAAGTATTATTCTTTCATGAAGAACATGAGGTTCAGGGCAGGAATTTATATATATAGGCTATATAGGAAAATATATTTTATTATATAGGAGTGAATATTTTGTCAACAAAACTCGAAAAAAACCTCTCTTTTCTGTATTCAAAATTCGACTAAAATATGGTTTAGGATAGAGACCACAGAATTATGAAAACGTGCACAAAATTCACTTCTCCCCATAGCTCGTCATACGCAGTTTTTAACTGTTTTTTGACGTAAATAAATAAAATAAATAAATAAATAAATAAAAAGTCAATAAACCGCAGTGAAAAAATAATACACAGAATATGACAATAAGCATATTACAGTACTTTATGATAACATTTTATGAATTTAGATTTCTTTTTTCTTTTAACTTTTATTTATTTTTAATTAAATTTATTTACAGTCGCATCAACAGCTTGGTTATTAGCAACTTTTAGAAATATTGTAATACACTAGGTGTGAATACAGAAATTATTTTTGGCAAAAACAATATTACAATTTAAGTTTACAATACACTTTAAATGGCATTAAATCACAGTTAGCATATCAAGGGAGATAATTTTTGCAGTAGATGTAGATGGCTTAAGTTGGAATGTCCAGATCTTAATCTTGAAAGGACTGTTTGCTTCCTGTGACCAATTTTCTTATTGATATCAGATGAGAAAATGTGCCCTTTGATGGATGTTACAAGATTCATTTGTTCACCAAAGGCTGTTCCAGTGAAGGTTTAATTTGTGATTGATGTTTTACAAGAAATCTTCAAATTTAATTGTTTTGTGTAGGTAAATGTTGTAAATATTCATCGCAGCAATTTTGGCTTCTATTTTTTAAAACTTTATTTACATCGGTATTATCAGGAAACTGTTCCACCCAATACTCATAAACAATTTTTAAGGTGATAAAATTCTCTACAAATCTGTTTTATCAATTAATTGCCCTAAATTATGGAAGGTCTCTCTAATGTGGTATTTTTGAGTTCTTAAGGTCATTATAAATAAAAAGTGATTAAAAAATGTTTTTAACTCTTACTAAGGTTAATCTCATATTTGAAAGTTCTGGTAAGAGTGACATTTCGGCCTGTGTGTACTGCCAACTAACACGATTATTTACATCAAAAGCAAGCTTTCCTTGAAACCATAAAAAATCAATGCAATTGAAAACCATCATTATGAATAGGTTCAGCAAATAACATACATTGCTAACAAGTTTTTGGTCACAGAACAAGCTTGATTGCAGTTCAGGGAATTATTGTCATTGTTCCTCCCACGGCATGGAAAGAACAAAGACCATCCAATATGTTCACATTATAATCTGCATTGTCAAACATGATCTGTTAGCAAGCTTCATTATTTAATTCTGGATCTTTATTTAAAAGATCAAGATATTTAATGTAAGTACGTTTCACATTACAATGAAGTGATTTCAAACCACAATCAATAAAGAGCTTTGATCCAAACTTCTTATCTGTGTTAACCCTTGTCACAAGGGAAGAGAAAAAAAGACTTGATAATTGATTCCATAAATTCTGTCGTATTCTCCTCCCCACATAAGAAACAATGGGTTTTGAAATTAAAGTACCTGATCTAAGTGCTGTTGATATGCTTTCTGGCTGTGGTTGCTCACTTTCTGTTTGAACTGATGCAGAAACCAATTTTGGATAAATATAATTTGTATGGCAAGTTTTATATATAAAGGAGCAATGTAAGGGAGACATGTTGTGGCTGAGATTTATGATTTCAAAATCTGTTGTAAATAATAATCTCAATAATTTTTCATAAAAATAAATAGAGTAGTATATTTACCATTAAATACGTTTTTTCGCTCTAGGAGGAGAGAGAGAGAGCCATGTTGCATGTGATCATTACTTAAGTAGTATTAATACTAATACTAATAAAATTAATACTAACACTAATAATCATAATAATAATTACAACTTCAGTTTTTTCTATAGGAATGTTTGAAGTAAAGCTTGTTACATGACAGTACTTACTGGGCTAATGCCACTCTTACTAAACTTTCAAACACAAGTTTAAACACAGTAAATATTAAAATAATTAGTATTAATAGTTTTTATTTATAATGACCTTAGAAACTAAAAAGATACTACAATAGAAAGATCATTAGCAATTTGGGGCAACTTCAGAAGAAAAAAAAAGTTATATTTTGAAACCATGTAGCTCTCTTACCATTTTTGATAAAACAAAAGTATTATATTACACAAATTTAGAGAGATTTTTATGATCTTTAAAATTGTACATAACCGTTTTTGCAATAAGATCTATCATGAAAAAGTTACTACACAAAAAATGCCTGAGAATTTCATGTTTTTTGATCTACGAAAACTTTTACTGAGGTATTTTGAGGTGGAAAACAAAGTTATTCTTACTAAGGGGTCATCCATAAATTATGTTAAAGCTAATCCAATTGTGAGAAATAAATTACGCTAAAGGGGGTTTGAAGCAACATCACAATGGGAGCAACATCACAAACCAAGGGACAGAAGGGTTGGGGGAGAAGGGGGTGGTCTACTTTAGTCTTACGTTACGTTTATGTTTATTTTTAAAATTTTTCAATCTTTGCTGAAATAATTCCCTTGATTCAGTATTATAATAAATTATTAAAATATTAACAAATGCATTTAAAAAATTAAATATATTATAAAGTTATGTATAAATTGTCACACTAAATGGAAATATTTTTTTCAAGAATGGTATACTGATTGTATCTGTTAGATTACGAAGAAAATATTCAAAACAAATCTATAGTATATTCTCGAATTCAATTAAATTGGCGCTCTGACCTCTGTGTTATCCCTGACAAGGTGGCACCTACAGGGCTTGTCAGAAATGTCCTCACCTACGTGCCCTTCTTTCAAAAATTGTCCCTAATCTTATTGTTAGGTGCAATCCGCATTGCCAACTACGACTGACATTAATTATCATAAATTTTATTATATGATATAATACAAAATTAATACAACTCGTCACTGCTTTATATTTTTTACTGTAAATGGTACGGGACGGTGTTAGGCACACGTTAGGTAATTATTTAGGAGGGGTTCAAGTGTGTGTTACAGGGGGCAGCGAGGCTATTTAAAATTCTCTGTATTTGTGATATGTAATGAACTGATGGTCTCTACTACCAAATAAAATTAAAAAATCTTCAACCTCACCTTCTGCAAGGTGGTCCCCCTTATGACACTCCAACTACTGCACTATGTCTACCATCTGGCTTATTTTTACTGAATCAAAGTGCTTGAGATTCATAAGTGTGAAGTACTTGAACAATTATCAGTCCAGACCTGCCAATTCTTCGATTTTATAAAAAATGTAATTTGTTTTTTTTACTTCTTTTTGGTGATAGACATCTACATATAATCGACACTTTAAAAAGGTAAACAGACAATTTTCGATTTTGAAAGTTGTTTTTGGCTGTTTTATTGTTTATGACCCAAGGATAAATTAAAAACCAATAAATAAATAAATAAATAATAAATAAAAGGTGTTGTCCGGTATCAAATATATACTAAACCTTTTGATATTTCGATCGCGTAGCGATCACCAGAGTTCTCTTGCAGCGTCTGGCGGAAAACGAAGTTCTTCCTTCTTCTCGAGCTTCGTTTTCCGCCATACGCAGCAAGGTAGCTCTTACAATGACAGCTGCGCGATCGAAAAGATCTTAAGTTTGAAAATATATTTGATACCGGAAAAAAACTTTTATTTATTTATTTATTATCAGAAGGTATCTATCTCATCAACGATCTTATTAATAATAACGAAGAATTTGAATTTATTTGCTATATTTTGTTTGAAAATTTGTAAAATAGGTTATAGTGTCATTTTCTCCCTACTCTACCATAAAAACAGATGCCATAAAATTCCGATTTTAAACTTTCTTTCTGAAATTGAAACAACAGCGCTGTTAGAAAAGGAGAGTAATTTGGGACAACCAAAGTGTGAGGCAGAGCTACTGCAATCCAAGGTCGAGAAGCTCTCTTCTGGCAAGAGGATAAATGACTTTCTTCTTGTTTTTCAGCTGAATGTAGCACACTCCTACTCACTTATATTTAGTTTTTCCATCCCATGTTTCAGCAGAAATTTTTCGTTGACCAAACCAACGGCCGTTTAGGAGTTTTATACATTCATCAGCCTCCTCTGGCTCACGAAAAGTAATCTGCGCCACTCCCTCTGGATTCCTCTGAAATTACAATCACAGCGTATTAGCTTATCATTTACAATACCACTTGCATTAAAATCTACAGACAAAATTATTCAAGAAGGCTTCACAATATTACTACTGTAAAAGCACGAAATTACAAGATAATTTGCAAGCCACAATTTTGAATGCAATAAATACTTGCATTCCTCCTATTCATAATTGTAATATTGCCTTCGGGTTACGAGAAAATAAAAAGTCACACTACAAGTTAGTAATTCAGTATAAAGGGTTTTTTTTACATGAAATATTCAGATGAAACAGTAAACATTTTTTCTATTTTACACGTGGAAATCAAATCCTCATTTCCGTGTTTACAGAAATGCATGTGTTCTTTAAGCCAATGTCAACTTACTGATTTTCTTATGCAGATACCTACATCATAAATAACAACCTTCTTCACATCACCGCACTTCGAACATTCTTCTCGCAGGTCTTGCTGATATTCCAGGATAAGCGCTACTTCCTTCTCAAAAATAGCTGGGTCAAAGAGATTTTTTACTATTACGACACGTTCATGTTTTGAACGCTCGCCACGAAGCTTATCTGGACGCCAATCTAACAACCTAAAACATTCGTAAAAATTATTATTTTTAAATTATCGTTAATAAAGAGAATCAAAACAATTAGACAAATATTGTATATTAAACGCCGAAGAAAATTATTCCATAAAATGTTTTATTCATCTTTTTACTTGTAAGCTTTAATTTAATGTAGCTATGCCCGTTTTCGTCAGAGTGGCATAAAATAATCTTCTTGAGTGTTCTTACAGTAGTAAGGCGATTTCTTCACACGTGGCACGGTAAAGGTTTAACTTTTTAGCCCATGCAAATAGTTACTATTAGTCAGAAGCGAATATTACTTACTCGCAAATTTTGGAAAGAACGCTACTTTTATACAATATTCAATTCATTATCGGAAAAAAAGCGGCGGTAGGGTTTCCGAAGCTAGAGGAAACGTTCACAGATTGTACTTCTCCCCTACATGTCACAGAGAGTTTACTTTTTTTTGACGTTATATCATTTATACTCCGCACCAATGTACGAGTAATGCGAGTCAAGAAAAAATGGTGCTCCTTTGGTACAAAATGTCACTGAATACTCGACGTTTTATTTTAATAATTTGTACCAGATCGGATGATGATACTAAATCATCAAAAGCTGCTCTTACTGAAAATATGAATAAATATATTGGTAAAGATAATAGATAGCTTTTATTTATACTATTCTAGTCACATGGCCATCAAACCAAATGAACTAACATGCTCACTTACTTTTCTTGAATTTTCTTCAATTTTTCCTTATCTTTCTTTCGGCGTTTTCTTGGCTTCAGGTTTGGATTGAATTCACCTTTCATTTGAAACTTGGCGCGTTCCACTTTCAATTTTTTGCCTCGAAGATCACTGCCGTCCAGAAGTTTCAATGCTAGCTCAACGGATTCAACCTGGGGATTAATAAAGTCCATTATTTCATTGATTTGTAACACGGTTCCACATCATACTCTAAGAAACTATTCAATAGAAAAGGCGCTTTGGATAGAAGGATCCATCCTTATTCTTAAGAACAGAACGCATTTGTCTCAAATGATGTATCTGGCTCAATGACAATATTATTTTCTTTTACGTTTGAATGAAGAAGGAAACGGAATATCCTCCAAAACATTTCTAAGAATGTATCGTTTCTAATTTAAAAAAAAAAAATAGAGTTACATTATTTTTGCGTTGTTAAAGTATGTTATTTACAGCAACAAAAAACTCGCAAATAAACAACAAAATTGAAAACTTGGATTACATTTAGATTATTACCATGGAAAACGATAGTTGGCATGTTTGGCAGGCGTGAATGCAAATGAGAATTGGGACATTGCGAGGGCGTGGAGTCCGAGGAAGGTGCGTCACTCTCTTGCCAAAGGCGCCGGCATGGGAAGACATCTCTAAGTTGAATATTACTTCATTTACTAAATGCATCTTTGAATAACGCTTTACTATTCAATTTTTATCTATAAATGTATGAATTACGTGGTTAGGCGGAGGAGCGGGCCTGATGGCTAGTCTCGCCACGTAAATAAAGTCACTTCTTGTTTTGTTTCGTTTCTTTGTTTGTTCGCGAATTGGCCGCCTGGGACCACTTGCACTCACCGAGGCTCAGTCACACGTGCCTCGTTTTCCCGTGGGAAGTTTATACGTGTCTCCTTTTTGGGGGCATTGTGCTGAATTCAATTTTTATCCCCCAGGGTTGCCCCTCCTGGGGGTATGGGACATGGGATGATGATAATGAAGGATGAATGGACGACACAAACATACAGATATACACAAACACACCCATGCAAGAGGTGCGACTCGAACCCGCGCTCCTTCCATCCGAATCCCCACGGCACTACTGCCTTAGCGTTCTCGACTATCCAGATCGGCTAAATAAAGTCACTATTTATTATTATTATTATTATTATTATTATTATTATTATTATTATTATTATTATTATTTTATTATTCCTCTAAATCACGACTTAAGATGTCATGTGTCGGTTGAATATAAAATCTACTCCAGGATGCAACCAGCTACCTAAGGAGTAGATCTAGGGACTGTCGGTGCCTCCACAATACTTTGTGCAAAATATGGGCTGTTCCAAATAAAGCGATTTCTTGCACTTCCCAGTCTTTTGAATTATCAGGGAGTTTAGACAAGTTCTTACACAAATTTTGTGGAAACAATCCCAGAGCTCCGATAACTATCGGGACCACCTGTGCTTTTACGCCCCACATTCGGCTGATCTCGATTTCCAAACTCTTGTATTTAAGACGTTACTCTGCCTCCTTGGTAACGACGTTTTGATCGCAAGGTACAGCAACATCCACAAGTAAACACGATTTGTTCTCCAAATCCCGGATGACTATATCCGGTTTGTTTGCCGCTATCGTGCGATCAGTTTGAATTTGTTGGTCGTACAATATCGTACACAATCCAACAGACGTCACCGGTTTCGGTGAGTGTTCGTACCACTTGGGGCATGTGTTCGGAACTTCGAGGGCGGTACAGATCTGCCAGTGGAGGTAGCTACACACCCTGTCGTGTCTTTTCAAGTATTCGGTCTTCGCTAGGAGTGGACAAGCTGAGACAATATGATCAATGGTTTCTACGTGTTCCTGACAACTGCGGCATTTATCATCTTGGGAAATTTTGAGAACCGCTTTATCATGATGTCGTGTTCTCAAGGCCTGATCTTGGGCAGCTATTACAAGTGCTTCCGATTCTGGCTTCATTCTTCCCCTTTTAAGCCACATAAATGATTGATCTTTATTGATCTCCACCTTGTCCATTCGTTTCAAATATTGTCTGTGGAGTGGTTTGTCTCTCCACGATTTCTTTAACGTTTTTTGTGTCTCAAATTTCATATTAAGTAGCATCAAAAGTTCAGTGTCTCTGTCATTCTGGGTGTCTTGCATAGTCTTGTTCGCAATGCTTCTTGCCTCTGTTTCCCATTCTTCGGTCAGATTTCATGACCTGCCTCATTAGTAGAGATCTTGATGGCTGACTACATACTTTCCCATATCGGTTATTGCATTGTGCCAGGAGGCTTCAATTTGTCTCAGACCTCTTCCTCCTTCCTTACGTGACACAGAGTCTATGTACATCAGCTCGTGGGTGGGTAACATGATGCACTGTAAGCAGTGTTTTGGTTTTTCGATCCATGATGCGAATTTCCTGTTCAGTTCAGTCTACTACTCCGAAACTGTATTCGGCTACAGGCACCGCCAAACTACCTATTGCTGATATTTTATTCCTGGAGTTCAGAGCGGACTGCAGGACAAGTCTCACTCTTCTATAATACTCCTTGCGAATTCTCTCTTTCATTGTGGCGTTGGAGATGGTCTCACATTCTTCAATGCCCAGATATTTGTAAGTTTTACCTGGCTCAAGATCTTGAATCACAGTGTGTCTATCAATTTCAATGTTCTCTGACGTGGTCATTTTGCCTCTTTTTAAGTTGATTTTTGCACACTTGTCAAGACCAAACGTCATGCATATATCATTGCTAAAATCATTGATGACAGACTGCATTTGGGAGAGAATCGCTTCATTCCTAGCAAACACTTTAAGATCATCCATGTAAAATAAATGTGATACAGGCCTTTCATCACCATGGAGCTTGTAACCAAAGTTAGTGCGACAGCTGTCTCGATAGAGGGATCAAACTAATGCAAAACAGCAGAGGGGATACTGAAACTCCTTGAAAAATTCCCCTGTTAATCTGAATACTTGTTTCTACTACTCCCTTTCCGCTGTGGTTTAGTAACCTGGTGCTCCACGACTTCATACTAGCCTTGCAAAACTCAACAGTGTAGGATGAAATCGATAGATCTCCAGGGTCTTCAAAATCCAATCGTGTGTTACACTGTCAAAGGCCTTCTGGTAGTCAATCCAAGCCATGCTTAAATTACGTTTTCGTTTTTTTACATCATTCAAAATTATTTTATTCAGAAGCAAGATTTCATTACAGCCATAGGAACCTTTGCGACATCCTTTCTGTTCAACTGGCAACAGATGGTTCTTCTCTAGGTGCCTATACATTTTGTCAGCTATGGCTGCAGTTATAAGTTTGTACATTACTGGCAGGCAAGTAATTGGCCTGTAGTTCTTCGCCAAAGAGCTGTCTCCTGCTTTCGGTAGCAAATACGTGATGCCGCGAGTGAGCCATTCGCGGAGTTCCTTAGGGTTTTCTAAAATTGTATTAACAGCCTTTGCTAGATGACAATGTAATGCTGTTAATTTCTTAATCCAATAAATTTGTATCTTATCAACCCCAGGGGGTTTCCAGTTTCCCATGTTCTTAATTGTTTGGCATAGGTCCTCTTTCGAGAATCCTTGAACATGTTCCACTGTTTCCACGAGTCCATTGGCAGCATCAACTTCAGATTGGAGCCACGATGCGTCTTTGTTGTAGGATCTGGTTTCCTCCCAGATTCCTGCCCAAAATGTTTCGACGTCATCTTTTGAAGGAGGGGCAGCGTTGCCATTCAGTTTTTGAGTCAGACTGCGATAGAATCTCTTCGCGTCTGTTTCAAACAACCGGTTCTGTACACGGAAATCTTCTCTACGTTTGTACCGCCTTATTCATTGAGCCCATGCTTGGATTTTCTCTTTTAGCTTTTCAGCTACCATTAGCCTTGTTGTGTCATTGTCAATTAGGTATTTTTGTTCAACATGGAGTATTTTTTGTTGAACTTTATACGTGTGGTTGGACTTAGAAAATGCCTCGGCTAGGAGTGATATTTCACGCCGTGTGTCGGCTATCCGTTTCATAATTCTTTTCATCCATGGAGGTACGGAGCTTTTTACTCTGTCCGGCTGTCGGCCATCGGTGTTCTTGGCTGGTCCCAAGGTTATCTGAGATACTAGATATCCAGTTGCATACACGATGCGATTGATTTCAGTAATATCTAGATCTCTACTTGAGGTCTGTACAACCTCATTTAAGACAGAATTCGCTGTTTCTATCACTCTCTTAGCTTTAGCATTTTCGTAAATTCTCCTCAACGGTGCACGAGATTCCAATGGAAGTAGACGCACTCGTTCTATCTCGCGTCGGAAGGAGATCCCGCATCATGTTCTAATCGTGTGACTCATGGCCAGATGAATTTTCACCACTGACGGATGTTTCGTTTGGAAGAGATGAACCTTCAAGGGAACCATCGTTTTCAGGGATTTTAGATGGTTCTAAATGTTCGTCATGTGGATAGTTTGATCGATGAACATACTCCGCGTTTCTCTGGATGCCTGCAAGTTGTTCTGCTGTGAATTTTCCACTGCTGAGTATGTATCGTCGTTGACTGGCAAGCTTCTTTGAGTCTAGGGTAGGTCTCATATCTGGGTTCCGCTCTCTCCTTATCTTAAAAGACTTCTATTTCTGAGCCCCCATTTTTCGCTTTTGCATAGTAAAAGCACCACATCACCTCCTTTAATTCATCCCGTGTCCATCTCTGACCATGGCTTCGAGCTACTGCCGGCTCTGGGTCCCTGGGACTAACATCCGTGGGATGGCCAGATGTCGACAAGGTGACATTAGCTCGGTTTCTGAGCAGGTATGGGACATTGGTAGAACAAGGCACGTTAAGGTTCATTACATTGCTTGTTCTATACATTTTGCTCATTGGTTTCAAGTGAAGATTCGCAGGACGCAAGTTCGAGTTCACAGATCACACTTAACCTTTGGGTTGTTTCCTGCCATCCGTTACTGCGACCCATAGTGGCCTCGGGGCTTATTATTAGCTATTATTATTATTGCTATTATTATTATTAAGGCAGTTTTCGCACAGCTTGAGCCCGACAGTAAGTCTAATACAGATTGTGCTCTGTACAAAAACTGCAAAAAAACAGGAAATGAGAATTTGGAAAAAAAGTCTGAGGGAGGAGATGATTCCATTTCAAGAAAACTATGGGCGATACGCGTGACTACTGCCGAAGAAAACTGATAAAGCAATCACCTACCACCGTGATCAGCAAGGTATAATAACAGTTTCTCTAAAAAATGACAAATTTATTATCAAGAGAGAGAGAGAGTTGATAAACGTGTGAAAATGATCTAAGAGCTGACAAGCATTAAGACGAAATAGCATTTGTCCGAACCGAGCTCGGCTTGTTCGAGTAAAGGCTGGCGTGCAAGGCGCTCAATACAGCCGAGCCCAAGAAACTCAGTTCGATCGTCCTCGACGACGAGCCAGCGCCGGGACCCTATGTGTGAGAAGTGGCACAGCCATTATCGAGAACGAACTATACCGATACCGTCCGCGATAACGAAATCGGGGCGCGCCCTCCACTTGGGCCTGGTTACTCGAGCACAGCTGCCACTAGATTAGCCCACTCTACAAACAATTTAAATACGAACAAATAAATTCCTTCTCACTACGTAAATACTTCTTCTATCCTTCGGGAATCAAATACATTTCGCGTCAAATTCACACATGTGGTTCACTCATGAAGCTGTGGCAGAAGTCACTATTCTAGTTTACATTCTAAACGCATTATTTATCACACTTTCAATGGACGAGACTACAACTACATGTACAAAATCTAGTAGAGCATACTCTACAACGAAAACTGAAACACAAAATACAATCGCACAAGGCCCGCAGCAAACTTCTGTATAGTTGTGCAACTGAAACTGCGCGAGCCCGGAATTGTGTATTATTTTGAAAGTTCCATTGTTTCGCCACATCGATTACTTGCTACTAATACTTGGCTTCCCGTTTACTAATTTTTACTTTTTTTGCTGTCTCCTTTGCAATAGAATTTAAAGCTTCTCAAAGACCAACAAACCTAAACTTCTAGCAAATTGCGCACAGAGCGCTCCGCCCAAACGTCGATAGCCGCGAATGAGAGGTACCGATAATTCTGTGCCCTGACAGAAGCCTTATGTTACGATATGTTACGAGTGTAACAATTCGTAACACTGAGCGACGTCGCATCTGTTCCTACGGACGCAAGTTGGTTTGGGAGCGAATGGCTCGGATTCGTGAGGAAAGGAATGTTCAAATGTAGGCCGATATTTTTTTAAACTGATATTCTGATTGAAATACCCAAACAGCGTCTTCACGAGATAAGACGATTGGCGAAACCTTGGGGAAGGTATTTAAGAACATTAATCGTTGGTTTTAGAATACGGACCAGATATGCGCGGAAGGAGAGCGGGTAATAGTTTGCCGATGGTAGTAACCTGAATTCACGAACAATATACTTTCTTTGTTTGGAACTTGGTGTTTTATTTAAAATTACCGCAAGAGGCAGGCGAACGGACAGCAACGTTGGGTAGGTGAAAAACAGCGGCAGCTGAATTTCTTCGCGGGCATCTACGGTGCATACACTGTTGCGGGGCGTAAGTTCATTAATATGGTAACACCTTCGTATAGGGAACGCGCTAGCCCTCCCGAAACTGCTCGGCACTCTCCCAGGGAGGACAATCGACAACACAAGGCCTTCTGTCCCGCGCTACAAGAGATGAGCGATGGGAGCGTCTTTTCTCGGGCGCGCTAGTGGGTGGGCCGCCTCGCGCCACGCCCCCTTTCGGGACCTCCATGCCCTTCGCGTGGCTCAGGGCGGCCCACATCTGGGTCATCGGGGCTGCCCCGTCACGGCGAATCGCAGACCATCACTCCACCGCACTCTCCCCTCGCCCCCGCTCAACAGCGAGCGCGTTGGCGATGAATGAATGCACGGGCGGGCGGAAAAATGAACGGCAATACCGAAAGAGTACGCTTCACGAATTCTTTTCAGAGGCGACCTCTCAAGAACCTCATCCATTCTTTTCTCGCTGTATGAGGGTGGAAAATAGGCCTCTCATTCATTTAAGGTGTACTTACAGTCAGTCGAGTGTTTAACTCAAGTACGTAAAGACGGCAACTGTTAGCGCAACACAAAAATTACCCGCCGTAAACAGCTCCTCTCGACCGCTTATAATCGCTTGATGGCTCCCGGAGCTGCTGTTGCCCCGTCGAGCGCGCATTTGGAGGAAAGGGCCTTTCGCAATGAACACGTTGACGCGGACTACAGAACATAAACATGTACTTTTAACATGAACACAGACGTACCATTCACTACGACCGCGACCGTGAACTGCGTTGGTTTCTGTTTAATGAAAAGCGTAGAAGTTCTTTATATCTTTCTTTAGTACACGAGTGTGTTATCAAATCACGTTGACGTTTGAAAATTGCAAACTTACAGGTTTTGTCTTGTGTTAACGTTCATTATTCTGAATGATTCCACTAAATAACATCATGGTTCTAAACTGTTGCGTTTACGTTAGGCGTGTATTCTACAATCAAATTTTCACTGTGGTTGGAGACTTAGGAGAGGGCGCACATTCATCCAACCGAAAGCTTCCATTTCAGATATTGAACCTCCCAATTTGATAATAACCCATCTAACCCACAGAACATATCCTAATTGGCCAATTGTACGGTAAAGTTCCTGGGTTCCAACTGTTCCACTAATGAAAACTGTTGAGTAATGACTAACTTTTAGTGCCATAAACGATAGGTATGTTATAATCTGTGCCATTAGATGTCATTGTATGAAAGATTTTTTGTAACAAAATAGGTCGTTTAAAATGATGGAACACAAAAACGAATTTTACTTTAAGCAGGAAAGTCTTAATCAAAGTTTGTTCTGAAACGTCTTTTAAACTTGAGGTTCTTTCAGATTATATAGACGCCGATATATAAAACGCGATATTCAAGGTTTATGTTCTAAAACTTCCTTCCATGAATTTTTTCTTCAAACTTTCGTAGGAATAGTGCTAATGCACTATTAAAAATGATATAAACGATGTTTTGCTGTATCTTTTGTTTACTCAAAAATTATACAAATCGATTTTTTATATTCCTCTCATCCTAATATTTAAATTATTTGAGATTTGTATACATACATTAATGCATTTGTGAAAACAAGAGCTTCTCATTACGTCATACAGTTTCTTAAAACGCAAAACTTTGCTACAAGAATGAGCTCAAAATACAGCATTTTCAAAAATGCTCGACATTTTTTCAAAAACCCAATTTTTTTCTTTAATCTTTTTGTACGGATAGTTCTAAAATTACTGAATAATGACATCTCTTATTCTTTCAACTAGTGGTGCCACAACAGCACATACATTTTTGCATTTTTTATTTGTGATTTCCCGAAAAATCAGAGAGTTCAACGAAAATGAGACAGATCTGCGTCATTCTTTTAAGCGTCCCTTGTATCCGTGGAAAAAATTAAAGCAAAAAATTGGGGTGGTTTTTGAGAAAATGTGTTTTTTATAAATTGAACTGATTTCAAGCACAAACTTCTCGTTTTCTTAAAACAATGTACATGAACTTTTAGAAGTATTTTTTAGAATAGATTGTGTTCAAGCCTAAAATGTTGATCTTAAATTTTGTAGTTTTGAAATGTTCACTTTTGTCAATTTTCGAAAATACAGAGTCCGCCGGACATGAGAATAGCACAACTTTTTTAAATATCTTCTGGAAGATATAAGGACAAAATATAAAGAAACGTTTTGGAGCAATTTTTTGAGAAAAAAAACAAAAAACGCTCCATTCACGCAAAATTATATTATGTATATTTACGAAAAATTGTACCTGCCTTTATTTCAAGACATGTCTTTAAAGAACAGATTTCATTAAGAGAAAAAATTCTATGTTCAATATTGTAGTTGTAGGAAATGCCGAAAAAAATGGAACTTTTGTAATTTTCGAAAAATCAAAGATTTCAACGAAAACGAGACCTGCACCGTATTGTTCAGCGTCCTTTTACGCTAAATTTTGAAAACAATGTTGAGGTTTTCATGTAAAGTATCCCCCAAAATCAAAATATCAGTTTCAAATTCAGACGTCCACGAGTTTATTTAAATCAATCGGGAAAATCAATTTTGGAAAAAAATTGGCTGAATGGTTTGGGCGCTAGCGTGAGAACAGACGGACGGACACATCCGAGTTTTCGGCATCAAGGACCCATAAAACATGGACACAACATGGAAGTAATATGTATATCTATACATATAATAGTAAGTAGGAAGTAATAGGAAGTAATAAGTAATATATATATATATATAATAATATATATAATAATATAATAATAATAGGAAGTAATAAGTAATATATATATAACAAGATTTATCCCGTTTTTCGTTGCCAGGGCCCGGCAATAAGAGTTTTTCTGTCGAAAATTCCACCTTTTCTGGCACATGATTACAATACTTTCTCGTGTTACAGAGTGAGGGCAAGAAAGTAAAAATTACACCAATGTAATTTTTTTAAATATCTCCAGCGAGGTTAATATTTATATTACGGACATATTTGTGAGTACAAGTGCTTGAAATAATTTCTCATGAATTTTCTCGAAAACGCAAAAGATTTTCGTGAAAATGAGCTCAAATTGAACATTTCAGAAAGGCTCTAAGAAAAGTTCTCAAAATTGGCACACATTTTTTTTCCATTAGGAGCCTGCTTTACTTGTCGATTACATTCTGAAAATTTTAGTTCTACCATTAGGAGTCCGAAAAATTGAGATGGCAGCTCTGATGAGGGTGGGGCAAATCGGAAAAACTAGTCCAGACTAAAGAGGTTAGAAAACGAACTAGTACCAGAAAGTCTGTGCCATTTTGTACTACTACCGGTTATAATACTGTTTTCACAATCAACAGGAAAATAAGTGTGCAACCCTTCCTGATCCTTCGCAAGTGATTTATTTTCCGGAGAGCAGGCTCGTTAACTCGAGAAGCCACGGCCATGTTGCCACATTGTATTCACGATGAACGTCCTGGGCCGTGCCAGAGCGCTCGCTGTAACATTATTTGTGTTAAAACACAGCTGCACTGTCCGCCTTCTTGAGAGTCCAACAGGTGTAGGGAACCGGACCGGTTTGAGAGACTGTGGAGGCTTTGCCCTAGCTATGAGGCCCCCACTAAAATAAGATTCAGGCGTAAGATGGATCGTTAAATAATGATCTGCAAGTAAGGTGCTATTGGTATTGAAATATTACAATTCAAGTAGACGTTTTTACTTACATTTTTATTTGAATGATTGGTAGCCCTTACTAGTCCACAAGCATAATTTTGCGAGTATAGAATTACTTATGTCAACATAGGTTCAAGGTTAATAAAGTATAAATAATGCACTGTGGTTCATTAGTGTAGTATTGAGTATATGTTTATTAATTCTGTACCATTTATTTACGACCGAGGATATAGGGAGGTTCACTGAAGCTGTAGCTTACGCTCTATCACAAAAAAGTGAGAATTATCCATCAGTAATGTAATGGTCTGGGGCAATATTTACAGTAAAAGTCGCGATTAAGCGTCTCTCGTCACCACGAATATATATTTGAAAATCCCATTTTTGTTCGGGCTTTTAAGAAAAACTCCTCTTTCCGGCTTCTGCCTCCCACTGTGCTAAATGCGTGAATGGGGGCACCCCAAGCACAAGCCTAGAAGCTCTATAGAGGAGCTGCAAGGCTGGTGAGTGCACGCGGGTTTCTGGCAATCGTCAACGGCGGTGGGAGTGAAGATTCTCGCTTCTTCAGCAGTTCAATCACCGCTCCAATCCATCAGCTCCGGCACCCTCTCTACGCGAACCGCGCCCCCCCCCACCCCGTTTCCCGATTCTTCTGCCCTGCACATGGCGCTCGTTTGTTGATCCGACGTCTGCGAAACGCCTCGGAAAGTTTAGATTGTCTTTCAAACACGCCAAGAATGAACTTTCCGTTATAGTTTGCACAAGCTCGCTGACGTCGCCGGTTTCTCGGTTTTGCTCATTTAGATTGATTGGATTATTAATATTTATTGACGGCGCCCAGAGGCCTGGCGGGCTGCACGCGCTGGGAGGCAGGCGGGCGGGCGGTGCCTCCGGGCGCGCTGGCTGACACTCTCCAACGAGTGTCAATCCCGCTGCTATGCGGCAGCGCCCCGCCCTCCCCTCGCGCCGCGCCGCGCCGCGCCGCGCCGCGCGCGCCCAGAGGCGCAGCTGCCGCCTCCAGAAAGAGCACAAGGCAGCGCCTCCGTCTGGATACAACGCCCATCGGCGCCTTCTCCTCGCCTATCCGACACCTCAACGCGACAGACGCCCCGCGACTGGCGCGCGCGCCTGGGGGTCTCTTCCCCTCAGTGTCCGCTGACGGGCGGCGGCTCGCGACCTCGGAGGAAGGTGCGGGTGTGGGGTCGGCAGGTGACAGAGGCAAGGAGGGCGGGGAAGGTGTGTCGGCGGCGCCGGTCGCCAGAATAAACGCGCCTTACATCGTCGCTAATTGCCCTCCAGCGGCGGCGCGGGGAGCGGCGGCGGGTGACGTCATTGGAATGCGTCGTAGATTTACGCGGCGTAAAAATAAACGGTCCGTGACCGCAGCATTCAGCGCGCTTGCCCTTCCACGTGGCCGGGCGGGCGCTGGAGCCGCTCCGCGACCGCCGTCAATCGGCCCCTTGAGGCGCCCGCACCGGAAGCCCCGGCGTTTTCGAATAAACACGCTACTAAAATAAACTGTTCATTACACGGGCGCTGAGCGTTCGTTGGAGGGAGAGGCGGCGCCCCTGGGCCTTGAGGCTGTCGGCGGGGGTGGGGGCGGGGGCGGGACGGGGGGCGAGTTGTGCTTGGCGGTCCATCACCGCCCTCGTCAAATGCGGGGCGCTACATTTCAATCCCCACCTCCACTTTACCGATTTCAACACAAGAAACTTTGTTTCCTGCCACGCGACTAGTCACCGCTTCCTTTCCACCTTCTTGTTCCCCTTTTTAAGATAATCGCGGTAGCGGGAGGCAATGTCGCCCACTTGCGTGTTTTTGGAGAAAGGCCATCGAGGATGATTAGCCCACAGCTCGCCCTTCGGATCGTGCGCTGGCAGGATTGCGTTTGATCCTTACGGGGTTACTGAGCGTCTCCGGACCCTAACGTTTAAAGAACGATTCAAACAAGTTTCCGAAGAAAGCAGTTCGCATAAACAACGCTTCTCCAAAAAATGATCTAGTTCGACAAGTTCTATTCCTTTGTCGAAAAAATATGACTACTCTACTGCACGAACTCGACTTCTGATGTTTCTGACTTACTGAGGTTAATCTTGTGTAACTTCCAATTATTCGGAAAGACTAAGCCAGACATGTTTTTGACATTTACTGATATTACTTCTCCACGTTACTTGAAATATTATTTGAAAAAGTAATGATGTTGAGAATGTGTGTTCGGGGCTTGAAAATAACTGCAAGCTCCTACTGAGGAACGCCAGCCGGTGCGGTCTTGACGTGGGATGCACTTGCTTCTGAAGCGAGGTCTCTCTACACACCGTATATCTCCCATTATTGCCACTCGCTCGACAATGCCACTCAAAACAGCGTTAATCGAAAATCAATCCGCCACTTATTGATTTTCGAATATCTTTTCTTTTTCCTAGTATTAGTCCGCACAAGTCTGCAAGGCTTCCTAGCCGGATCCAGGGGGTGAGGGTATACCCCCCTCATAAGGCCTACAGTTTTCCTTTATTACCTTCTTTTATTTGACAAAATTGATTTAAATATATGTTAGAATTATCTAATTATTTTAAAAAAATATACTGTATAGTATCATATATACACTACAAAAATACTATACAATATAATTACAAATATGTTTATTATTTAACAGAAATCTATGCCCCCCCCCAAATGATGGGCTGGATCCGCCCCTGGGTATATGTGGGGACGTACTCCCGCACGGCGTCCCCCAGTCCGAATTGGGGCAGGTGATGAGATGATAAGTGATGGGAAGGGAAAGATCAGAGGCGTTGGTCAGGCGTCTGGAATTGATCGGTGACCTCGGAAACCACCAGTCAGAACAGTAACCCTAAGAATTCGATTCCGACAGGCTCCACAAACTCACCGATGTGAAACAAGTCCATTTCTTTCTCCTTGCCGGGATCGAAGCCGCGGCCTCACAGGTTGGCTCCACTCGTGTGGCCTTTACGCTCGAGTGAGCATTTCTTCTTTCCAGGCGCATCGACTACTTTGATCTGCAGTCCCGCGAGTGTACTGCTTGTTAGAGCCGGGAGGTGGCAGTGTTCTTCGTCCGCTGCAGCATGAGATTCGGCGCCGTCATACACATCGGCTTGCTGAGTTTCCCCCTCAGGTATCTTCCCCAACAGGGCACCGCCCCAGCAGAGGCAAGCTTTGAATAGCCGACTTTTTCTCGACGTACTATAGACCATATAGTGAGTGGTACTTACTATGTGTAAGGGAGAGGACGGGGAAGGGAGATCGCGCGCGGTTCGCGACCCATTTAGTAGGGTACTACTCCGGAATTTGCACGGTATTGATCGGAGAAACCATGGAAAACGACCTATCAGAGCAACTATATGTTAAGTCATTATTATTATTATTATTATTATTATTATTTGCTCGTGGATTAATTATTTAATTCATTTTGTTCATGAATGATACACCAATCTCTTCCAAAAAGAGATTCAGGCGTTTGCGGTTGTTTTCTTATTAGCTGAACTTTAACAAATTATTGAGGTTTTAGGCGCCCTCCTATCCGTTACTACATCATTTTAATATCCCTGATGTAGACCAGGCTTTTACGTGTTTCACTGTTTCTTTAATAAAGATTTCGTGACACACCTGTACTATCATTAACCACTGCTTTCAGGACATCAATGATAAATTATGGCAATTAATTACGGAATCTATTCGATGGATTGTTATACTCTCTTATCCGATTCCTATGTCCCTCAATTCCTTCACAATTATTCTGTCGGAGGGATACACGTGTGCAGCCTAAACAAGAGGGGGGCATTACATTTCTGGGACCCTCCGTCCCCCTTGGGCCGCCCTTTTCTATTAATTTTTTTTCTTTACAAATGTCTCGTTTTAAATAATACAGGAAGAATGAAATAATTGTAATGATAGAATTAGAATACATGTTTTTATGATGAACCATTTCACAGAGTTGTGAGATCGTTTGGAAAGCCTTGTCCCCAAATGTCTTGTATCAATTCCCCAAACTGTGGGCTTAGAAAGGGGACAGAAGTCAGTAATTGATTATGCTATTCACGGAAATGTTATTCAATGAAATGTTTTACAGCGCCGGACCCCTCTCAAAATTTTCAGGGGCGTCAGGCCCTCTGTGCGTGTGCCTATTGGTCGGAGAAGATTCAATGACACCTAAATTAATAACTGATAAAATTATGTTTGAACGGTGAGGGGGATTGGAAGCAGCTCTAAATCTGCGTCGTGCGAAGTAGAAAAGGAGCGCAGCGTGAGCGTTGACCCGGAGAAAGCGCCATGGCTGGGTGGGGGCGGAGGCGGAGATGGGGGGGGGGGGCGGGGCGGAGGGCCACGCCGCGGATCGCCTTTTCCAGAGCGGTCGAGTCGCCAGAGAAAGCCAGCGCCAATCGACCATCTTGGCGCAGCGCATCGCAGTTCCCGGTGCTCCATCGCGATAAGACAGCCGCGGCTGATGTTCTCTTTGTAGTACGACAGGGGTGGCCAACCTCTTCTTACCGCTGCGACAGACGCCTTGCGCTTCTCCACTTGCGAGTCCAGATGCGCCATTTACCAGCGAGCACCTTACCTACCGTCTTGCGTCCATGCTTGGGATAACAACAAATTGGAATAGAAGGACGTAATTGACTAAGGGCAGACCATCTCCAGAAAAGTCAATAAATGTACGAAACTTTGTGAATTGATATAAAGTAAATAAAACGATTATATGCGAGGCTATTGTACTTGCACAACCCCATACGACAGCAAGTAGATCTAATGTAAGCCATTGGGTCACTCAATCTACCCGTCATTTCAAATTTAAAAAAAATATTTTATAATCATCTCAATAATCATAGTTAACCCATTTCACAATTCTCTATTCCTGCTGTGGAATTCAATGCAATTTATAGTGCCATGAAATTATCTGCGGGTCAATATTAGGATCATGAAATGTTGCGAAATGTTGAATTTGTTGAAATTATGCAATGACCAACAATTTTGAAACAACTGACATTATTTTTGTATCACAGTTTCATTATTTTAATTTTCACTGTCATCGTTTACTAATTAAATACTTTTTCAAAGTGCTTTAGAAAAATTCTCCGACTTTTTTACTTCACCCAGACCTCCAACTTCTGACATTTTCAGGTTTGATAGGTGGGAAACAACCTTGCATTGCCGACACTCAGGGCAGTGACCAACATCTTGTGGTGCTGAGATTGCATTTAATCTTTGTCAGATTAAAATAAAAGAAACAAAACAAAACAAAGGAAACACCATGCGGTGATTGGGCAGTGGTTGCGCGGGTCAGTCCGGACAGGCTACCTAAGCCTGCCGAGAGGAGAGATCACGGGAGACAGGTGGCGTGGGATGGTGAAGGTGAAGGCAAAGGCGTCTGTGGGTATAAGGTAATGTGGAAGGTAATCCGGGAGGCAGAGGAGCCGAACAGCATGTCTCTGGGGTTCAGTCCATCAAGATTCTTCTTGACCACGATTTTCTTGCCACTTGGGAAGCATGGGATTGTTAGATTTATATAGAATGAATGGATGAGAGGACGTAAACAGCTTTATAACAACGGCACCTCGAATGAAATTCAACCTCGGCATCCCGCTCCCGGCCGTGTCAGCTCCAGGAGATGAGCTTCCGATGACGGCATTTTACGGCCAATTGGAACTACTTGAATGCACTTTCAATGCGTAATGCTCACTTTCCGAAGAGATCGCGAAATTTTGAAAGGTCGACGAAGCTTCAATCTTCATAGAGGTATAACGAACAAAATTGTTTCAAAAATTCATTTTTGAATTCATTGATTATACAAATGTATTTGATCTCATGATTGTGGCCTGAAAGACTGAACAACATGCAAGATCTGTAATGTTGTAAGATCATTTCATGATTTCCTTCGAAAGCAAAATATGGGTTCCTCGCTCTTGCTCGTGAACATCCCTGCAGCACCAATATTTGGGCTGAAATCAAAACTACTGATACTACAACAGCACAAACTCTCTCACTTTATTTGTAACGGCCAGGCAATATTATAACACTAAATGAACCTAAAAAATCGTTTCCAGCTAGTAATTTTTTCTCCGCACCGAGTTTCAGAATTCAAGACCTTACCGTTTACACGCCAGTCACGTATATACTTGGCTGTACGACAGGCGCCGCGTATTAGGCACAGATGCCAACGTTTCGGCCGTCTTACTGCGACCATTCTCAGGGAGAAATGCAGGCTCATTTTTTAAACGTTCTCTAAGCTAACCAAGGACAAAGTTAATTGATTTTTCGGTGTAAAGAACTCGCAGAACGTGGATAATGACTACCCAACGTGCTAGAGGAAGTAATTTACTACATATATACGAACGAGATAAATCCATGTTTTAGTTACCAGAGAGTCTACAAAAGTTTTTCTATTGAAAAGTCGGCGATTCCCGTCGCACGATCACAACACTTTCTCTTCTTACGAAATAAGGGCGATAAAATCGATTGAGGGCGAAACTGGGTTGAAATAACGAATTTTATTTCTTCCTTTTACTACAAAGTTTAAATTGTGGAAAAATTTTGCTTTTCGTGAACGACATTCGGCGCGGGCGAGCGAGGGCGAAGCGTGAGCGGACGAGCGCCCCGTCTCTCTCGGAATAGACTCGCCGCCCACCCAGCAACGCCAATCCCACGCCTTGCGCTCCGCCGCGCCGCGCCGCCCGCGCACAAAGAAACCCGACCGTGAAGGCCGCGCCGCACCGCGCCGCGTCTGCATCTCTCCATCACGCCCTCCGCCCACGCCCACGCCGCGCCGCGCCGCGCCGCGCCGCCCCGCCTCGCCCATTGACCGGCGACTCGCCTTGCCTCGCCACGCCACGCCAACCACATTAACGCAAACTCTATGTAGTATACAGCCACGTTCACACTACAAGGCACTTCTTTACAACCTTATCTCTCTTACATTAGTATTTTATTTGTGTTGTTTAATTGCTCACTGCTGCCTTATCAAGGATGGTTTGTTGCCCTAATAGTTTCGTAGAGAATTTCCACAAGTCTGATTCCTGTTTGTGATGGGAATCGTATTCGTAATTCTGAATGTATTTCACACAATAACAATACAAGATTATACTTTATTTACTTAACATGGAGAGCATGGAGAACGATAATTGTGAAAACGTATTTCCAACTGAACTCTGTAAAACGTGCACGAGTGAAGTTACATTTATGACTAGAAGCAAAACAAGGGTTCATCTCAGCATTCACTCAAGGATCATGTAAACTGGATGAAAAACTTTATCACGATAGGGATTATTGACCAAGATGAGGTACAATACTTGATTAGAATTATACAGTCCAAATGGTAATACGAGTAAATTAAACCATACAGTGAAAATCAACATTACTTTTCTTTTTTATGCTCGGTATAAAAATGCTCGGTCTAAATGCATACAATTACGAAGCAGAAAAGATTGAACTTGACACTTAAAGTGTTTGTCGATTTTAATCGTTTAATACCATCTGGTAATGTGTTGTAAAATAATGTATTGTATTTTTTTTCAGTGAGCTGTTGATACTAACATCTGATATTACAATGTCGAGTGCCTGTCGAGAAATTGAACATGACTTCATTTAAAGATCTGCTTTTGATATTCAGGTTTCATTAAGGAAAAAAGTATGCCCATTATTGTAGTTAAAGGAAGAAGCTGAAACAATTTTGAACTTTTGCAATTTTCAGAAAACAAGGGAGTTTAACGAAAATAAGACTCGCATCTTTTCTTTAATCACTCTTCACGCTATCTCAGGACAATAATAAAAAATTGGAGCCATTTTGAGAAAATTTTGAAAATGTTCAGGTTTCATGTAAAGTACCTCGCAACATCAAAACATCCGTTTCAAACTCAAGCGACTCGAATTCAGATCGACCACGGAAGATCAATTTTTGAGAAAACAGTCTGAAAGGTTTAGGCGTTAGCGTTTCCGACAGATGGACCGCCGGACGGACAGGCTTTTTCCGTCAATCGATTTTTCGGTGTCAAGGACCCACAAAACATGGATTCTGATTACTCGTGCTAGAGGAAGTGATTTGGTACATAAAAGAACAAGATTTATCCACTTTTTCTTTTCCAGGGCCTGGCAATGAGAGTTTTTCCTGTCGAAAAATCTTTCCTTCCAGCAGCATAACAATACTTTCTCAAGACTGCAAAAGCAGTACCGGAGAAAGTAAAAGAGCTCAAATAGCACATACTTTCCTGCATTACTTCTCACTTTTGCCGTTTTCGAAAATTCAGAGAATTCAACAAAAATGTGACCCACGCCGTTTTTTAACGTCTGCCCTACCTGCTTTGGAAATTATCGATAAATCCCCGACTCGTAAAGCGAGGAGTGGATTTATTTGAGAATTTCCAAAGTACTAGTGGTATTTAATAGGGCTATTCCACAAATGAAATTATATTGATCAGAGTTCCAAACTACACCAAATATTGAAAATATGTTAAATCGATGAGGTTATAGCACATAGGTGGTTTATTGGGAATCGACATAGCGATCGATATATACGCCTCCTAAGATAGATGAGTCACGGTTTATGATTGGCCAGGAGGGAGAAATGGTAAGAAAAATTGGATAGAAAAAGCTCATAAACTTTTGAGATACATCGCCCTGATTGGGGCATTTTGTATGTATAGTAAAGTACTATTGGTTTTAATTTTACGAGTGGAAATTTGGAGGCCTCTTTGAAAAAAAAAAAAAATAAATTGCATGAAATTCAAGTAGAAGTTGTGCGAAAATAGGAATAAGAACGAACGAAAATGAGATGTATGCCATTTATGAAGCGTCTTTGGCTTCGCCCGAGGAACAATTTGCAGCCGTTTTTGAGGAAGAAGTGCTCTATGTGGAAGCAAATACAACTTTTTTTTCAGAAATTTGTACACAACTTTATTTAAAAATCCTAATTTTTAAAACATTTCATTAGGGAAAACAACTCTACCATCAATGTTCTACTATTATAAAGCGAGCGTTTAGCAATTTTTGAAAATGGGACCTCCGCCCTTTTTTAAGAGTCCTTTGCTCTATTCGGCTTGAAATTAATGCAATTTCTAATAAATAAACAAATCTCAAAAAAGCTTTGAATTTTGTTCTTAATTTTTTTCTTCTAATACTGGAAAGGATGCTTAACAAGTGGTACAGGTCCGGTTTTTGGCCAACTCTTATGTATTTTCAAAAATTGCAAACACAAAGGTAACATTGAAAAACTACAACATTGATAACAGAGATTTTTCCCTAAACGAAATCACTCCTTTTAACTACATCTTGAAATTATACTATTACTAATTACTATACTAATTATTAATACAAATCTCTGAATTTTTGAAAATTGAAAATTTTCAACATTTTTTACAGCTACGGGAAGGTTGAGGTTAGGTGAGAGGCTGGTGGTGTAGGGGTATCGTGAGTTGCGTGTTGACTCTACAAAATTTGCAATCGAATCACTGTGAGGAGAAAAAAAATTACAATTACACTACGTACGTAGTATGGAGAGAAAGTAAAAAAAATAATAATAAAAAAAGTCCAAACGGACTTGTGCATTTCTGCTTAGACTGTAAATGTATAATGTAATAACTTATTAAATAAATTTGCACGACAGCATTTTCATGTCAACGACATGAACGACGACATGTCTACGACAATTTATCAGAACCATCCAGGCGGCCGAAATGTGTCCAAATGAAAGACCGTGAATGAGTTTACTTCAATTCATGGAAACGATTACAATTCGAAGGGCCCTGACGCTCTTTGTACGAAACCAAGTTGCGTCGAGCCCCGAACGGAGGAGGCACGTCATTAATGGGCTGGAGGCTCCTCGCCGCGCGCGTCTCGGAGCGCCGACGCGCCACTGGGAGGAATAAAAAGGCGTCTGGCGGTTGCGACAGCGCGTGTCGCTGATGAAGCCGCGCGTTCCTCTCGAGTTGCATACAAATCGGCGCCGAAGAACGAGGAAGAGCGATGGCCAGCGGACAGCGCGAGCAGAGCGAAGCGGGCGGGCGGAGCAGTGCGGGGCGGAGCACGGCGGGGCGGAGCACGGCGGGGCGGGGTGGGGCGGGGCGGGGCGGGGCGGGGAGGGGCGGGGCGGGGCGGGGCGGGGAGGGGCGCGGAATAGCGGAGCGTGACGGGGCGGAGAGCAGCTCTACGGGCGGAGAGCAGCTCGGGCGGGGCCATTTGCAGCTTTACAGCACCAGCCGTAAAGGAGAGCACTAAACGCGCAAATTCGCTCGTTTCAACGATGACTTGTCGCAGCAGCCAGTTGAGTACATAATAGGTAGTACAGTATGTCCCGTATAAAGTTGGTTCAGGGCATTCATTAAACGACTTGTAAGGTCAGGGCAAAGGCATGATGCACATGACACTGCAGATGTGATAAAATGTACGTCTACACGAGTGAACAAAAGAAAGCACTACATACTAATACGTCTACGCCTAGTATGTGCTCAAAAAACAAAACAAAAACAAAAAAAACACAACAAAAAACAAAAAAAGAACAACAAAATATTAAAAAAATGTTTATGACACCTCAGCGAAAACGGAGGCTTCTTCAGCCACAATATCGTCCTGGTAGACGACCACGATATCGTCCTGGTAGTTGTAAAGAGTGCAACTGCGAAGCATTTGCGAATATTGAGAACAAAATACTATTTGAAAATATTGTTTACATTGGAAAACTTACGGTGCGCAGACGATTTCAGACGATTAATAATAATAGTAAAATATCGAAAAGACATGAATACACGCCATTTGATTAATACAGAACGGTATATTGAAATTGACTGCAATGACTGTGTACAAACCAAGTCAAAAGATTTACAAACGTGAAAAGGCATGTAGGGGACCGAAGATGCTTCCTTTTTTGCCCATGAACGTGGGGCAGAAAATTTAATATAGCGAAGATACCACGCAATATTGGCCCGTGATTGGTAGACAACTCATTATTCATTTCTGTTTAGCAGTTCACGTTCTGAAGCAGCCAAAAATGTCATGTTTCAGCCAAACACCAGGGCTTGATGAATTGCATTACACTCCCTCGTTATAAGAAAAGATCATCGACGTTCATAAAAGTCCTAGAAATTTGTAACATTTATTCTGAGACACCAGTAGACGACGGACGCTTCAGAATGGAGTTCATGAGATCTTGTGTCCTGACCAGAAAACAACCTGTCGAAAACTACGCAAGTCCGTTGCAAGTGGCAAGCTTTTTGGGGGAGTTTTCGGGACGGCTGTGGTATCTTTAAGTGTTGCCTGATAACACCGTATCGATCCGCGTTGAGTGGATTACGCGCCAGAAGGAGCGCGGGCGTGTGCACCATGCGCGCGTCGTCCGGCAAATAGCCGCCTGGTCCAGCCGGCGCAGCGCCTTCGCGCCGACCTCCACGGCCAGAGCAGCAGGCCCTGGAGCCGAGCGGAGGGCGGGCGCGCCTTTTAACGGCCTTGTGCATTTGGCGAAACAAATGTGTAATTGCAAAGATTAATGAAGCAGCAGTTTCTATTGCAAAATATCAGAATAATCAACATCAACTAAAGTTATAGTCCCTGATCATGAGATTCATGTCGACTCTAGAAACTAATAAACGTAAGATCTGAGAAATGCACAAACATTTCCTTGCAACCCCTCCCAGAGGCATGCAATCGTTCCTGCTTTGATGTCACAGAGGCTCCCTACCGAGAGTCATTGCAGGCGTGTGGCTTTGAGGTCAAATGTAAAGCAATACTGTTGATTTCCGGAGCTGGAATAATGCAGGAACGCCCAGTCCCACTTCGAAGCTGTAGGTTCGAAACTAGCGCAAGATATGCATGATTTCACTTTAGATTGTGGTATGAGGGGAGTTATTTCGAGTCCTTCTGGTGATCACCCTTGAATGCTTATTCTGTCCTCATTCTTTAGTCCTTCACGATAATTATAAAGACGAAGGCCATGCTATGAGTCTAAAGAGTACGGCAATGGCGCTATCGGGAACTCAGCCGGGCCTCCAGGCTACCTCGGGAATACTTGAGATCGTCAATCCAAGACACGATGGTTCTTGGTATCTCGCAGGTGAGGCTTGGCTTGGGAAGAGAAGAGTTAGTCGCAGAAAGCCACAAACTGCCAAGGCAGTCAGTCAGTCAATCAGCAGGAAAGGAACCCTTTCCTGCTGATCCCCGGCCACAGTAGGTATTCTGTGTCAAGGCGCTGGGGGACGCCTTCGTCTGCTCACCCGATTTCTGCGCCACGCATATCTTACCTGGAGTCGCTGAGCCGTCGCGACGCATGGCGCACGAGGCGTCGCGTGCGACCGGGAGCACGCGCGGCGTCGGCGTCGGCGTCGACGTCGCACTTGCAAATCGCTCGGGGCCTGACCTCGGCGACGCCGCCAGCGGCGAGCGCATCCGTCGCGCGACAAAAGAGGAAGGAAGCGGGGAGAGACGAGGCGGGGCGGGGCGGGGAGGGGCTGCTGCAGTGGCGCTGTTTTGCTGCGGGCGGGGCCGGATGCAGCTGCAGCAGACGCCCACGCCCTCTCCCCCCACCGCCTCCCACAGAAAGGGCATCCCGCACGCTCTTCGGAGCGAGCGCAGTTGGCTACGGAGCCATTGTTTATGTAATAAAGACAGCACTAAAGACGTTTCTCCAATTCCGACCGGAATACACAAAGGAACTAAGCCCCTAAAGTATATCGGAATAGAATGCTAGCATCTGGAAGTTCGGCTGTTGCCAAGTTGAAATTTTTCTCCAGAAACATGTCAGCTTTCTTGACGTAACTCTCATAACACGTTCTGAGGAAGGTTTGAAAAGAATGAGAATCATATATGACGGACATAGAAAACAAAGGAGAGACGGCAGAGAAGAGGAAGGAGAAAGGAAGATTCCTTTCCTAACTAAACAAAGAATCAAGCTCTAAGAGCTGCGAGCTAAGGTCAGAAATTAATAGCCCGTACTGAAAGATTGAAAATTTTACAAATTTTTCACCAAGTACCCATGACTTGCATTTTACTTTCATCAACAATTAATATTCACCCGAGACCATTAATTGTGCTTGTCAGCCGTGACTATGACTGTGCGAAAGTCGTCGCATTCGCCTCCCCCTATAGAGCCCCGGGGGGGGGGGGTCACTTCAAGGGCTCCCTGTTGATGGAGCAACGCGGAACTGCCATCTCAACGTAATGGTCGAGAAATGTGGCCAAGGAGTTAGGAATGCGCTCAAAGTGGCTGCGATGTTACAAGTAATATCACCACGTCGGCGTGATTTGCTAGTCAAGTATGGTTTGCGCCTGCACGAAACATAATGAATTCTCACTAATTGATAAAAAACAAGAATTTGAAATATAAAGGTGCATAGAAGAAAGAAAAAGCACGCTGTGAAAACGCGTTAAATGCAATATTGTCTTTTTTTTATTCCAACGACTTTACTGCATGCGAATTGCGGTTTTACAACACGGACACTTAACTCATCTTATCCTGTTCGTCGTCGAGGAGTTCGAAATTTCTTAACGAGACAATCTGGAACAACCTTGGCCGTCATGGGGTCTGCACACCAGTCATGCGCTAGTAGACTGACTACCTGATACATTGCAACTACAGCAACGCATAGATTCCAATTCGAGGTAGAAATGGGAAAATCGAATAATCAAATATTTGGGCTTATCCGGGTAACCCCAAAAAAATTTAGAAATTGATAAGTACGAAACTGCCTCGTATAGCCACCTTCTACTAAAGATGCGCTTCTAGTTACTAAATGTCTAATTTGATTATCAAAAAATCATGTAGAAACATGCATAGATAATTTTTAATGTTCTAGTAAGTCTCCGTCGTTGATACATTCACACAGAGTAGGTTGGATAAAGAACACAGTGTTACTTGCATTTTATCTCAGAGTGTCAGAGTGCTCTCGGATATTTCTTGCTCTTCGAACTAGATACCCCGGGGACAAGTTGGCGTATCGCGCTACTAGGTAATCAGATTGGCATGGCAGGTAGGAAATGAATCCAAAACCCTTTTCAACTGGGAATCTGTGCCGACTAGCCACGCCCGCCCATTCTACCACTGCATTTCAATCTAGAGAAAGAAAGAACTACAGACATTGAATAGGACAATCAGAAAATAGAGAATTTCAAGCGTCCATGTACAATTACACGTGTGCAAAACGACACTGAAAGGAAAAGACCGATCCAGAAGGAATTATCAAGACTTTATTGGACCCGGATAATTGCCAAAACCTTCCCCTAAATCCCTGTGCAATTTCCTTTCTCCAGTAAACAACCTGAATATCGCACGAAAGCACATTATTTATTTAAGACACTTATGGGTTTTTGTTTAGAAAGGAATTTGAGCGTTTTACTCCACTATATTTCGAAATGTTACGAGTACATTTAAATGAAAGGTAGTTGGTTGTATTAAATATAATGGTTGCTTTAAATGAAAGGTAACAGTAGTTCTTACTGACAGGTTTTGTAGTATAAACACTAAATTTTAATATCTTAAAATTAATAGACTGAATGCTAATCTTCCTTCATTTATTACTGCGTCGCTGTTAGCCTACTACACTGTGTAGTTGTAACGTAGTTGGTCTTGATCGTTTTGTTGTGCGAGTTGCAACTGGTCTACCAAAATCAGTAGACGTTTCAGAGGGTTCAAGTAAGACGAGCACAGACAGCTTTTTGAATTCGAATATTGAGTGTTTTTAAATGCAAAGATTAATTAATGTACATAAATGTAATGTCC
Source organism: Acheta domesticus (assembly GCA_031308135.1). NCBI lineage: Eukaryota > Metazoa > Arthropoda > Insecta > Orthoptera > Gryllidae > Acheta > Acheta domesticus. The sequence continues at coordinate 33,849,846 of JAHLJT010000631.1, read as the reverse complement.
AGAAATTGTGTGAGACATGTGATCCTTTACAATACAAAATTCAGTGGTTATAATTACATGAAATGCATTACTATTATAAGTTAAGGTGGATAGCAGAATTTCCTGCTGTAGTCCCACTCCAACATACGATACAGGTACAAATGTTGGTAAATGTAAAACATTTCAATTACGTTATCAGAAACGTGTTTAACTCTCATATTTATTGTACATAAAGGTTGCATTGTTCCAGAATTTGAAAACCTCTCTTATTTCATTAGTCTTCCAGAATAAATACTGAACGACATGAAACAATGTTCTGGGGGTTTTCGATTTTCCATAGTAGAATATGTAGAATTTTTCTAACTTTTCTGCACCTTTTCCTTTGGTTGGATGTGTTCACAATGGTTCAGCTAATTAAGTTTATGACTCCATTCCGAGAATAACAGCAAAAAGTAACAGGACCAATTCAAAAACAAGCGAAACGTCTCGAGAATTTGAATTTTCACGGTACAGGCAACTCAAACTGTACACGCCATACGTTACAGGAATTACGTTCTCGCAGACGAGAAACAACTATTACGAATCCTTGCACGCACCATAAATCCTAAGTGGGCGCGGCGGGGCAGTATAATTTAACACGAATTTATAACTTTAATGACCACAGTTCATTCGTAAATGTGTAATATACTGTTCATTGTGATTACGCTGTGGTTGCATAGAATGGGTTAAAAGTCTTTCAGCTCCACGAGTATGTGTTGAACCGATCGCAAAATTCGATTACCTCCGCAATATCAAGTGACGTAATAGGCACAATGTTGCGTTACGTGGGGGAGGCAACGTTCAAGTTTCCCGAGCGGACAGACATTTTCAACTTGGTGCATATTATAATATATGTATCTTATCCCATCGCCTGTATATGCTGCTTGCTTACGTGTTTAAAGTAGATTATATGGTTGTTCATACAACCGACAAAAAAAGTGGAACTAAAAACAATACTAGTACTCTCCTAGGCATAGAAAATATATCAGAATGTTCACAATGCGATCGGAAAAGGAAAAAAAAAGTATACTACACGTGGCTAATAGAACATACCCTCACGAATAATCAACTAACTTGCGCACAACGGGCTCTTTTAGTTCCTTACGAAATAAATAATTATTACATACTATTAAAACAGGTCACTCTACAATACAAAACGCCCAAAATTTAATTTTGGGCTTATTTAATTAACTCCAGTTTCTACGTATCCAATGACAAACAACAAATTCCCCCGGGAGGGAGAATCAATCGTTACTTCGTTGAGAGATGTGCCGATATGAAAGCGAATAGAACATTGTGGAATGAGACACAGCTAACAGAGTTACGAGAAAATTCGCTTTCTTTGCTACTACTTCCACTCCAATTGTAGTTCACGTGTGAAACAGCAACGTTTTTAAATATATTTTGGTATCTAAAGAAGCACTGCGTATACATAATATATATCTGTCATTGCAGTATTCATAAGACTGTTTTGGTTACTCTCTTTAATTTATTGTCGTGTTATAAGAGGGTATTTCATTTTTTTGCTCTTGAGCAGTGCGCGCGCTACTTATCGGAGAACAATTTTGTGTGGTTCTATTGAGCAGTATTTTTTGCCGGTTCAGGCAACTAGTTAACACTAATGTTTAAAATGTTTTTCTCACGTATTGTAGACTCTACAACACACGTACATGATCAGTAATATTAAGTCAAGTCAATAACATCAGGAAAAAAGCTTCAGAAATGTAAAATTGGATTGAAAGTAAAATGGGGAATACGATATGCAGGAGTTATATCCATGAAAAGGATAGACATAAATGGTGAACACTTTGTAATTCATCGTACCTTCGCCGTCGCATCTGCGCACCCGCGCTGTGGAATGACAGGAGATAATTTTTAAAGTTTTCACCGATGTCTGTTTCTCTGAGTTCGCTGTGTACACTAAATACTTTAAATACTCATAGACAAAAATGCAGATAAATGAGAGGATGTGGACGATCCCAATCCAGGACTGATTCCTATTTTCCAGTGCACAACGCACCGCAGAAAATTTGACGAATTTTGTGACGTATGAACGAGGTAGAAGTCTCAGCCCTTTCTTTGGGACGACGGAAAAGCCGCGAGACAGGCGTCCCCGGACAGAGATTCTGTTAGTCGAACTAGGACATACTAAATGTCAGCGACGAAGATTTAGAGGATGAACTTTTTATACCGGTTATATTATTTCTTGCTTTCTCTAAAATATATTTTAAAGCGAGCACTGGGAGCAACCATTTATGTGATACCGTTGCCTTGAGGAATACAATAGATAGTACGTCACCTATGACAATTACGTCAGCCATGTCGTCATCTTCGTATATAAAACGACAGCAATGGCGTAATAAATGGTACCATTTCACGAACGATTTAATGCGACGTAGAAGAAAAACTTAGTAAGCCACCGCGTGAGAACGGTTTCTATGACAGTAATATGAGACGTGAAAAGATATAAGACGGTCGGAGGGGAGGGGGCTCTCCGTTTGCGCTCGCTTTTACCTCAGGGGCCCCTTCCACGACACACACGAATATTTTTGCATTTTCCGCCGAGGAATGTCAAGGTCCGCTTATTCCCAGACCAGAGCTCCGCCGAGGATTGAGGACGCCTCGCGACGCCCTCTCTCTGAGCCAGCGCCCTGCGCCCCGCGCTCTCAACCCTGCCACAGCCGTGTCATGTGAGGGGAGGTTCGAGATCTGAATGGGGCGGGACACCAAAACAGGACAAGCGGCTGACCCCAGAAGAGCGCAGTCCCCGTCGCGGTGTGCACATACACGCAACTGTATGGGTGTTCTCATTATGTCTTGCCCGCACGTTGTGCCAGGCATCTCCATAATCCATTTATCCACTCTCCGACCAGAAACTCCTAAGAGCTCCTCAAACTGCATGGACAAGGTGGACAATAAAAGAATCGAGGGGATCACTGAAAAGGAGAAGAGAAAGAAAGGCAAACGAGAATGGAAGGCAAGGGAACAAGGGAGGGTACGATAGGTTAGGGTAGGTATTGTGAAGCGATGAAAGGAAGGATATAGGCAGAATTAATGAAAGGAATTAGATAGGGATGCAACAGAAGGAAAGGGAACATGAGACAATAAAAAGGGAAGTGGTCGATAAGCGAAGGAAGAAAAGTGAAGCCAGGGAAGAGTACAGCAGGTTAAGCAAAGGAAGGAGATAGTAAGCGAACAGATCAGAGGAGGGAATGGAATGCAGAAAAATTGAAGGGAAGGGAAGTCAATGCAATAAGAGGTAAAGCAAAGCGAGGCAAAGCGAGGCACAGCGAGGCACAGCGAGGCAAAGCGAGGCAAAGCGAGGGCAAAGCGAGGCAAAGCGAGGTAAGGATAGGGAAAGCGAGGAAAGGAGAGGCAAAGCAGAGCAAGGAAGCTGGATGGTGATTTCGAAAGCTGCGTGCGCGGGAGGCGCACGTGCTCGCGCACCCACGCGCCTTCTCCCTCGAGCGCCGCGGCGACGCGAGTCCGACGCGGTGCCTCGGGCAGTTCTGTTCTACAATGCGCTCCAATACGAGAATGACGTCAAATACCTTCTCAAGATCTGAAACCATGCCAACATGTACTTCATTTCAATAATCTGCATTATCTTCTTCGAGGAAAGAAAACATCAATGTCGGCATTGCGCATCAAAAGTCGGTAGTAGCATTTCATCACGTCTTCTACTCATCAGACAGGGCGGTGGCATTACATGCACCGGCACACGCATTCAAGCAGCAAAACGTCCATTGTCTCTCCACTGACAATCGCATTCCGCCATTTAAACTAGTGGAATGTGCGGTAGACAGAAACTTTTCCTCCTCTTAGGAATATTACTCAACTGTAATTTTTTTAAGCGCGTAACATCATTTAAACATCAAAATTGAGAGACAAATCGCATCCAGAAAGAAATCTCAGGCTTTCAACATTGAAGACAGATTCGAAAAATGTGAACTTCGTAATTTTCAAAACTTCGAAGGTTGTAAATAATATCGAACATTAAATGCTCTCTCCTGTATTCGAACAAAAAATTAAAGAAAAATTGTTAGTCACTTTTCAGAACACTGTCTTAATCTCCGGAACGGCACAAGTGGATAGAGAAAGTTTCAGCTCAAAATCTTCTAATCGGACAGTTAGAACCAAATTACATGTATCTCCTCACCACTTGCACGAACCTGAATAATCTTTGGAACAGTACTAGCAGACCTTAATTCTGATGCAAGTACGAAGTTGGTCCTCAAAAGAATTTTAAACAGCGATTTTAAGACCGAAAATTCGATATCGTATTGTTGAGGCGATCCCAGTACTTTTCCTACCTGTACTACAGAGTAGGGAGAAAATGTACAGCAGCACAAAAGGCCGCAAACGAGCATTTTCCGCGCCCGCCCTCCGAGCCGGGAGGCGCTGCGGTCTGCAAGGTGCGGCGGGGGCGCGGCGCGTGGAGGAATGCCAGACGCTCGCCTTGCGATCGCTCCCGATCATCGATTCATTACGGCGACCTTGCGCAAGGCTGGGGACGCAAAGCACACACAACGAAAGGGCAAGGCAAGCATTTCTCCAGAGTGTTGTGCGGCCAGCCGGAACCACCGATCAATTTACGATTAAAATGTTCGTTATACAATTTGTACGGTTGGACTGAATCCATTACTGTCGCTTCCTACCGAAATTGTGTAGGACAACCCGCAACGTACCGGGCTACCTAACCTTTGAATAACGAGGTTCAAAACACTCTCCATCCACCAAGAGAATACTCAGCAGATGGAACATGTGGTGGACAGAGTGCGTCCCCTCATTCCATCATTGTTTCATTACAATGCATATCACCTATTTTATTCCTGATGTACATATGCGTACAGATACCAAGAGGAGATGGATTTTACTTTCCCTTTATTACGTTCAAGAGAGCGGGTCTTAATTAGGCTTGCTCAAATGCCATCCCGGTTAAATATCCGTTTCTTGGCATCTATTATGAGTAAGTTGAAAACGGCGCGTCCGATGTTCAAACCTGGTTTTCTAAGCCTAGAGATATGCTCCTTACGCCTTTCTCTACATAAGAGGATCTGAAGCCTTCTTTGATCTCTTTATTCGCCTCTTCTGGGCATCTCCAATCCGTGGAAAGTGGGGGTGGGGGACACGTATCACGAATTCCACTTCAAAACATTCAGTAATTCTTAATGATGGGATGAGGAGGAGGAGGAAGTTGCAGATTCTACATGCGAGGCTTTGGCACCAATAACACTCGGATATTACACAATTACGTGTTTTTAAATGAACTCTTTAAAGGTCAAACCACGATATGTTGATGTTTAATGTGCTCACTCTGTATAGTACATATTTACATATTGTACTCACAAGTGCATGTCCTTGTACAGATTAAAGGTTACACACGTTTCGGGCATGTAGGGGAACCAAACATGAATACCTGTTTTCCAAGAAACTTGTGGTGGACATTTCTCATAACGGAGTTAAACATGTCATTTGCCCCTTGTTGGTAGGCAACCATCATGCATTCGTGTTTGACGGGTATACGAAATATCTTTGCATGAGAACGTGATCTGTCAAATACCAACGCATGACAAGTTGCCTACTAATCAGGGACATATGTCACATGTGTTAACTCCATTACTTGGATTTTCTAACCACAAGTCCACAGGGAAAAAGTGTTCATCTTTGAATCTTTGACATGGCCTAGAACTTTGTAACATGTCTTTGGAGACATCTGACAATATTCGAGCAGTAAGTACACATTTTCACATATTTCCACTTTTTGTTGTTTATTTGCATTTTATACTGTTTGATTTCACATGAAATGGTCGATGAAGCTTTTCACTATCGCCCAGCCCTACGCATCTTTTTCTGCAACCTCCACCCGAAGCACTGGAGCATTGCTTCACATGAGAGAATATCTCACGCATACACGGCGCGTCCCAATAAAAGAGATAAGTATTAGGATAACGCTCCGTACTGAAAAACACAACGGCCTGAGATAGATCCAGTCTACAGCGTCCGGTATATCTGTCAACTATACGATACGATATTGCAGACAAAGAGGTTACAACCCAGAAAATAACTTTGTGTGAAAAAATATGTTTTTGACAGGTGATATTACGAGTATTTGCCGTCTTCACCTCCTTGAAAGATCACAAAACAATGAGACACTTTTATGTTATTTTTTCGGAAATGATTCTTCCTAGACAGTCTACACTGTCAGAAATTACATTAAATTTAATGCACTTTTTCACATTAAATTTAATGTACAGTGTACATTAAAACGGCATTAATGTACATGTACATTCAATTTAATGTTTGAATTAAAAGCAATGTAGATTTAATGTGCTGTAGTACATTACATTTGATGTACCGTGTACGTTAAAACGAGATTAATGTGTTTGTATTGATCAATGTAAATGTATTGTAGGAATACATTAAACTTAATGTACCTTTAAAACTAACCAAAATTAATGTGTTGTACATTAAATATAATGTTTAAATTAAAATTAATGTAGATTTAATATACATCGGTACATAAAACTTAATATACCTTTCCCTACATTAAAGAGAGATTAATATAATTCGTCGTTAAATTTAATGTTTAAATTAAAATTCACGGAGATTTGATAAATAATTATGGTATGTATGGAGCACAGATACTGTTTAAAAACTTAGAAATATTTTCTTCCGCTATTTGAACTTGTATAATAAATGTAAAATATATTTTCAACATATATACAAAAATATAAATTTTAAAATTCGGATTTACATTCAAATAATAAAACAAATAAAATTGTAAAAAATCCAATAATACAATTGTAGGGACCTACATAGCACGGTAATTCTTTAGTAAACAATTTTTTCAAATTCACCGGAAATATTAATTTTTTTTCAAAGAATTGTCACTGTAACAAGGTCAGAATTTAGTATTCTTTACGGCTACGAAACATATTTCCGAGCGTGAACGCGTCCAAAATATGTGAAGTAGTGACAATTATACGTAATATATACAATTCTATAGACTTAATATTATATATATATATATATATATATATATATATATATATATATATATACGTCTAAAGAAATATGTTCTGTATACGTAAACAATATATTATATTGTTATTATATTATATGATATGTATTATACATATCATAGCGGGCAATACATCACGCCTAAGAACCTGCTCAAGCAATTGGATGTCGCAATAGCTCAGTGGGTTCGAATCCCGGTCGGGTGACTATTCGGCGAACAAATTTAAATAGTAAAATACATTTGTTACTCAGTAACAAGGTCAGAACGTAGTAATCTTTACGACTGCGGGTCATATTTCCGAGCGCAAACGCGTCCAAAAAGGTGACAATTGTAAAAATCCCAACGGGCAATTCATCAGGCCTAAGAACATGTTCAGAGAATTGGTTGTCTCGATAGGATAGTGGTTAGAGCAACTGGGCATAAACCAGGTGACCCGGGTTTGAATCCTGGTCGGGGTGACAATTCTTTGAACAAATTTTAAATTTTGAAGTCAGTACATGTACAGTAAATTTCATGCACTCATACAGTAATTTTAATGTAAAAGTACATTAAATTAAGTACCATGTACGTAAATGGAATTTAATGTGCACGTACAGTAAATTTAATGTACATGTACAGTAAATTTAATGTACACGCATACAGTAAATTTAATTGTACACATACATTACATTTAATGCACACGTACTTTAAAATTACTGTAAGTGTACATTAAATTTCATTTACGTACATGATACTTTAATGTACTTTTACATTAAAAGTAATGCGGAAATTTCTGACAGTATACGCTTAAGAAATCGGAGAGATAGGATTATGTATCCCACTTTACACCGTATTGGATTCATTTTGTACCAAGCTCATAGGTACGATTTTGTATTTGCAGCATCCATTCGCATTAAAAAGAAGTTGTTTGATAATAGAAAACTGAAATACAAATGGCAAGAATTATTTTAGTCATACCATTAAATCTTTGGAAACATTTTTCTTGTGTCAATGAAACACCAAAAAATTGTTTTGTTGGTGCAGTTTTGAAAATTATCAATTGACAATGATGTCTTGCGACGAACGGAACTCTCTACGGTGCAAGAGCTAGTACCCCAGAAAATGGACAATCGATCATATTTATCACGTGGAATTGGCCTCGACAATGATGAAATTTCAGGATATTTCAAGGTCCTATTATTTTTGTGGACCACGTTCGTCGAACAAAAGTAACTATTATCCGTGTGGTTCTACGGTCCTCTCTGAAGCTTTGGCGATGAAAATGCAAAATATATACTCTTGACCATCGATCATTTGTACACCTTCGTTCAACACCCTCTGCAGAACGTTTCGGAACTCAGGCTTTTCAGTGCCTCTGACACTGAATCCTAATTAGTGTAGATATGCATTTTTCAACAATCTGTTATAACTTTCCCCCGTTGGCAACACTGTACCAGAAACGAACGTAACAATAATACTCCACACTGGTTTTACCAGACTTTGTCATTTTAACTATTTTCGATTTAAAAGCATAGAAATGTCTCGGATATGAATGAAAACAAACAGGGCATTGACGCGATGAGAAGTGCGTCTTGAGGAGACCGCAATACTACTGACATGAGAAGTGAGAGAAATCCGACATGATTGCGAGAAACGAGCTACGGATTTGAATCCATCTCAGACAAACAATTAGTCTCCCAGGGTCAAAAATTTGTCTGAATTTTTGAACTCCGGCTGAAGTTTCCTCCAAGGCAGAGTCCTCCTGAGCACTGCTCGACATGCTGAGTAATCGCTCAGAACGAGTCTCAGAAGTTTACAGAGGTCCAGGCTTAAAAGAGAATCCGGGATGGATTGTCGAGTTACAACGACCTTCATGCAGGGCTGAATGGAAGTGGATGTTTGGTTAGGCTTCGTCGGCTAAGTAACTTCCTTGGCCTATTTCATTTGCTGGGAATTATTATCCCGCGTCACAAGGGCGATGTTTCTTCAGAAAAGGTCACAAGAGAGACATAATTGCGGTACTGGGGGACCAGCAGAAGTAGTTAGGCAACTCGGTGATGCATTAACTGACTTGGAGAAGACACTGGAGAAGGATCCACTGAGATTGACAGAATTCTTCATTAGGTACAGTCGTTTGGCCTCCGGAAAGAACACTTTCTCCGTGACTCAGATTTTATTAATCTCCCTCTCCTTAAGAAAGGAAGTCACTTGTTAGAGTTTGTCACCTTCACAATTCACACAGCGCAAGGCTAGCTCAGGATTCTGGTTCGGGCAGTGAGTTGCCGCACTTCGCGCATACCGGGCTATGTGCCATGCACCTTTGTTGTGTATGGCCGCACCTTTGGCATTTAACCAGGGCAAAGAGACACATTTCAGAGTAGGAGTGGAGACCTCACTCCCATGCTTCTTACTATCGCATCCTCTTACCTCAGTATCTCTTATCTCAGATCCCGCATACCTCAGTGACGTCCTGAATTTTAAAGAAGGACAGAAGTTCCTCCTCAGGTTTTGAAGAAAAATCTTCGTGGTTGACCACTCCCTTGCAAAGGGCTGAAGATAGGGTGTGCGGTTACTTCCACTTGGAGGTCAGTTACCTCTTTGGTATTTAATATTTTTTCAATCAGCTCGTCGATACGTGCTTCAAAAAGAATGGTAAAATCCCTTTCTCCTCACCACCGCTTGGAGCTTTCCAAATGAATCATCCGTCCGACTCGCGCGAGACCGGACAGCACTCACATGTTTAAATATGTTTTCCTTTCTCGGCACGTGCCATAAGAAATCTGTTTTTTCGGTCTCTTCTCTTCTCTGAGAACTACTCTCTAGAATTTCAATTATTTAAATGCACGCTCCATTCAAAAACCGCTTCTTCTTTTCAGATGAGGACAGGGGGGTTGGGTTTAGGTCCCACAAAATGGAAGTTCTTCCTTCTCTGTCCTCCCCAGCCACCATGCAGTCCAATAAGAAGATACACCTCAACAGGGAAGCCAGGGTTGGCTTGGAGATTAGCCGCAAATCACCATGACAGAACGCTTCCCCGCAGTGGCTCCCCCCCCCTCACCCCGGAATCCAAAGATCTGTCAGTCCGATTGATCAGGAGGGATTAGCTCCCGACTGCTTAGAAGAGGCAGAGGCAAAACGTATCGAAGCACGTAGTACATACGGGGTCATCAAGACTCGCCGGCGTTCGAACAATGAGCAAAGAACTCTCCCCCAAGGTTCCAGCGTCAAGGGGCAAACGAGTGAAAATGCACAGACCCCTGAACCTCCAGGTCACCCATTCTCTTTGACAGGCGGTTTGCGATGCACGATAAACATGGGTGCGCGTTAAGCATTTAGAGAAGGCCACTGAAGACAATGAGGCGATAACAGATTTTTGTGACAAAATGGAGAGTAAGGGAATGGAAGCACTGCAGCGCCCCGTCAGGACGTGGACCCGCTGGACGACGTCATTATGACATACTGATAAAATCATTGGTATGGTCACACGCGTAGATACCGTTATCATAATAAGAATCTTGAAAATGTGAGTTATAGAAGTCATGACCAGAGAATTTTTTTCTTTTCTTTTTTTTTGTTTATGGGATGCGGAAACCTTTTATAGGCACCACGATTTAACTTCGTGGTAGTGTGGGAGTCCCAGCCGGTTTACCCACTAAAACCGCCACCCTGTTCAGACCATCCTCCCTCTGCGGAACCGCCGTTAGGCATTACTTCGCAGGGGGAGGCGTCTTAGCTGCAGCTCTTCACCATTTTGTAACTTCACTTGTCATTTCTTTCGTCTTCTCCTTTTTTTGTCATATCGTGAATATATATTCTTCATTTGCGACCTTTCGTTTCATTTTCGAGAATTTGAGACCCTTGTTTCAGTGTAAAAATTGGCTTTCCTAACTTAGACTCTAGAGTTTCCTTTTCACTTTTCCAGGTCTCGCACTCAAAAAGGGTATGCTCTGCATCATCTCTCTGATTTTGGCAGTATCTGCACCTCGCATCCTGGCGGTGTCCGAAGCGGTGTAGATAATAATTAAAATTACCGTGTCCACTCATTGCCTGTGTTACATAGAGCTCAGCTGCCGCTTGTGTCCTGTCCATCCATTTATTTAATTCTGGGATTTTTATGTGTCCACCTTCCTGTTTCTTCATTGTCCCAGCGCCTTTGCCAGCTCTCATGAGCCTCTCCCTGGCACAATTTTTTTCACCTCTTTCGTTTCCTTTCGTTCCGTGCCATCTTGTTTCAAAGCG